>APFE031121504.1:0-15629 GCA_000404065.3 Pinus taeda
CTTGGTCCGACACTCACTTGTGTTATGAGTGGGACTCTTGTGGAACTCACATCACTTTCCTGTGTCCTTCTTCGGCTTTGTGGTGTTGTTCTTTTCTTGCGGCTTCGACGGGTTGCCTTGGGTCACCCTGCCTTGGCTTTTTACTTTTGGCTTCGGATTTGCAGATCCAAAGTCTCGCTTCTTCTGTTTGAACTTTTGCTCGATTTTGACAGCGTATCAGTATGCTGTGCCGAGTGAGGAGATGTTCAAGAACTCCATCTCTTCCTGGATGTATCTCCGTAGGCAGCCGCGGTATTTGAGTACCAGATGCAGCTCAGAATCTTTGATACCCAACTGTGTGCAAAGGGTATGAAAAATGTTGAACTCCGGCACATCTTGGTCTCGTCCCTGCCGCAGCGTGGTCCATTTGATGTATTTGTCCTCATAGCTTTTGACAGGGTAGTACTGCTCCTTGATAGCATCTCGGAATGAATTCCAAGTGGGTGCGGCTGAAAATAGTGAGCCTGTGCTCTCATCTTTCTGCTCGTAGTAGGTTTCCCACCAGTGCTTGACGTGGGGGGCTGCTTTGAGAAGAGCGAAAACAATCTTTTCCCGACTTGAAAATTCATGAATAGAAAAATACCCCTCTAGCAGATTTAACCATTTATCTATGGCATCTGCGTCTATTTGACCCTCGAAGATGGGGATTTCAAAATTAACTTGTACCTTAAATGGTGTGGCATTTCCAGAGTAGTTGTTGGAAGCTGATGCGTCGCCTCTGGGTAGCCGCTGAAGGATCTGCGCAAATCTATCCATCATCACGTTCCTTTGTCACTCGGGGGCTTCTTCGAGCAAGATTTTGATAGGATCTCTCGCCCCCTCATATTTCTTCTCATCTGCCATGGGAGGCCATCGGGATTTGCTGAGCTGGTCTTGCAAAGGTTTGACCAGTTCAAGACCTAACTCCTTATATCTAGACCTCGTTGGGGACATGCAAAGAAAAATAGAGAAAACGCAGACTGCTCTGATACCACCGATCCGGATTTAAACAGGAACGTAAAAAAATACAGGGATAACCTTAAACATAGATATGCAATAGAAATAATACTTCATTTCATTAATGTAAAACACTGAAATATGCTTATAAACAGTGATGGAAATAAATCAGCTAGGGTGATGGTAGCTTATCTCTAAGAAGCGATGTGCTGGCTACATGCCTCTGAACTGTCTTACAATGATGCTCAAGGGCCTTTTTATTATTGAAAAATAAGGGAAAACCCTAAACAACCAAAAACCTAACCCGAGGAGATGTAACACCAAGAATTTGTTGGCCTCGTTGGGGTGAGTTGCATAGCCAACTTCCTGGGGTCACGAATTGGACATATTATCTTCGTTTGACATGCATGATAGCCCGTTGGAAAGATCTCTCCAAGGAATGCGACGCAAAGGATGATTTAGGTAGAAAATCACTAGCGGTGGATTTCCCAAAAGAAACGTCGTTTAGTGCCTCAAAACGGCTCCAAAAGTTTAGTACCCGAAAAACTGCTAAAAATAGTAAACTATGCTACAATTTAGGAAACTGAAAAGACTGAAAGAGACAGATGTGGGGGTCCAAATGGGATAGGTGGGTGGCCACCAACATCCACCTAGATCATTTAGATTGTGATGAAAGGCACCGAATTTGGAGTTGGACAAAAGAGTATTGTCATGCCTAGCAACATCACCCTTGCTAATGAAGGATATTTTTGGCATTATGATGCATATGTTGTCCTTGATGGAAAATCACTTGTAACGGAACAAGTATATAGTAACTAGATGAATCCACATGTGAGTTCATAGGTGACAGAATGATGGAACAAAATACGAGAATGATGGTTCAGAGGTTTACAAATTGGAATGATAAAGTATGATACAAGTTTATATTTGAAAATCTATATGTGGGTTCATCAAGGCCAAGTTGCCTATACATGTGATTTTTGTAAAGGAGAGTAGTGTGTGTTTTTTCTACCATGGTATTCTAAATACTAGCAGTCCTTACCATGGTATTGGCGCATAGTAACGAGTGCGACATAGAATATTCATCCCATCAAAGATTACCACCGACACTAATGTAGTTTTGTCCAATGGTGTGTGATAAGGGCTAAACTATATAAAGAGGTGAAGATAAAAGTGCTAAGTGTGTAAGTGAAAGGGTTTTTGATGAATAATTCAATCAGAAGTATACTTTCATTGTATGGGCCATAATTGTCACATTGATCTGAAATAATTATGCACTGATGAATACAATGATGGATCGGGATCATGGGACCTGAAATGACTTTTCAATGTATGACATGCTCATGTATTGACTAGATCTAAGTACTTCGCATGTTTTTATCCTTGAATATTATCATCTAGGTATTTTTGAAGTTCTGAAGAACTCTGCAATTTTAGGTCAAAATTTGAAGATCTCTATGTTAATTGGTTTCATGAGAAGCGCATATACACGAGGGTTCACTTTTGAAAAGTCGCATATATAAAGTATGGGTTTGTATTCATAAATGACTGATCAATATGATCGATGCTTCTATTTTTCTATTGTCTATCAATGATGTCCTAATGTTCATATGGGTTGATTGATAATGTCTGAAGTAGACTGATTGAATGATGAAGTTTAACTTAGTTATTAATAGATTTAAGAATGTTAAGGTTACTTGATGATTGTGACTCAATATCAGTGACAATGATGTGATTGGTTTAGAGTGTTAAAACAGATCTATGTATGATTCATTGTTCTTTTCAAAAATTGTAGTGGTCAAGTTTTCAGTTTTCAGTATATTAAGATTTGTAAGTGGGATTCTCTACAGAAAAGTGTG
This sequence comes from Pinus taeda, assembly GCA_000404065.3. Lineage (NCBI taxonomy): Eukaryota > Viridiplantae > Streptophyta > Pinopsida > Pinales > Pinaceae > Pinus > Pinus taeda. Next base: position 2,835 of record APFE031121504.1, read on the forward strand.
TATACATGCGATTTTCCCTAAGTGATGTAACATATATATTTTGGCATTTGAATGATTAGGGTTGCAGGTGATTATGTGTGTTGATGCAGTATTTTGAGTTTAATTTTGTGTACTCGTTACAGTGATCTGACTGTTCCAGATGATTGGGTGAGTTTTGACTAAGTGTTAGTTGATCAAGTTTCAATGATTGGTTGATTTTGTGTATCAAAAATTGATGATTATATTACAGTGATGATTGACCATAAGTGTTGATATTGGATCCAGTGTGAAAATTTATGAAACGTGGTTCACAGATATTGTTGAGGGTTGGTGCCTTTAGTGATTAAGTCGAAGCTTCCTGCCAGTAGTAGATGGTAATCAGATCAATGGGCTCGAGCTCCCTTCTAGTAGGATCTGGAGAATGAATAAAAGTTGTAACCTTCTGTAGGTGGGTGCCTGCGTACGGGTATGAGTCTGTACCAACACAAGATTGTAAAAATATTTTTCTTTGTATTAAATAAGACAAAGATGACCAGAGTAGGTGGTTTTTTCCTACATTGGGTTTCCACCTTGAATCATAGTGTTCATGTGTGTTGTTTATATGTTATGGTTAATATTTTTCTTGTAGCACATGGTTACTGTCTATCTAATGTTTAATAAAGTATGGATGCACTGGCTGAAGGCAAAACAAATGATGAATTAACTAAATCATAAGTCTACTGGATATATGATGTCTGTCTTATGAACAAATGCGTACCCACACGAGTTCCTTTAAGTAAAGTCACGTATAGAAATCAGAATATGAAATGTAAAAATTTATTGATTTGAAAATACTTATTCAACCCACTATCAGTATTTTTCCCAACAATTGGTATCAGAGCAAGTGCTTTTGTAGAATAATGATATCTTGAAGGATATCTATCTAAATAATGGGAAAGAAGCAAAAGAGATATCGCAGGTTCGTATTGGGGTTCTCTCATATCATTTGGCCCTTGAGTCAAGTCACCAAGGGAGGAGCTAAAGAAAAATTCTTTTTCTCTAAATCTTAATAAAAGGCATTCAAAGAGTTGAAACATCACCTCTCCTTTGCACCATTGCTCACATTACCAAGGTTTCAACGACCATTTGAGATCGGGATAGATGCCTCTGACTATTTTATTGGGGCGATCCTTACTCAACAAGGACATCCAATGGCATATCATAGTAAGACACTTGTAAACACAGTCCAAAAGTATCCCACTTATGAAAAATAGATGTATTCCATTATGCAAGCCTGTCGAAAATGAAAGCTTTACATTTTGGGAAGGAAATAGTCATCCACATAGACCACTGACTGGTGCAGTTCATACAGATGCAAGGGAGGTTACAAAATGGTTGTCATCAGAAGTGGTCCACATACCTACAAGAGTTCCATTTGAATATCAACTGTAGGAAGGGCAGCACCAATAATTTTGCAAACTGCCTCAGTCGACCATCGATCATGGCGTTAACCACATCCTCCACTCTTGTGGGCACTAGACTTCTGATTGGTCACTTCTCTACGAAAGCGACCCAAAATTCGGCTACACATGCCAAATTCTCTTGGAGGGTCAAGAAGTTCAAGATTTTTACCTCTAGGATGCCCTGTTATGCCACTTGGGACACCTTTGTGTTCCCTCAAGCAACAATATTTCTTGGAGTATTACAGAGGTATTTCTATTGGTTGAATCTTCGAAAAAATGTTGGGAAGTACATGAGATCCTGCACTGCATATGCCATTTCCAAATCGACCATCAAGAAGAAAGGTCTTTATACTTCATTTCCTAGCCCTAGTCGACCTTGGGAATCCATCTCCATGGATTAAATGTCGGGCCTTCCTTCTACTAACCATGGCAATGACTGTGTTTTTGTGGTCGTCGATAGATTCTCGAAGATGGCCATTGTTGAGTGATAAAAGGTGTCTTTTTAACTCCTAATTATCTTCACATTAATTACCAATCTAGGCAAGACTTTCTATTTCAAGAGTGTACACAGTTTGTGGTGGCTGTTTACTCAAGAGTAATGCATATAAATTGCAGTACAATTCTTTCTAATGCAAGAGTAAATGGATACAACTTATAGGACACTATTTACAATTAAAAGAAAGCTCAATTCACTAATGAAACCAAATCATGCATTCATTCAAGTATCATTCAAGAATACAATAACAATAACTCATTTCTCTTTGAACTGATTGATTTTCCAAACACAATTTCTAATCTGAATAGTAGGGATCTCGGTCTTAGAGTGTAGACAACAGTAGTCAATACTCTTTACAGGAAAGAATCTCAAGATAGCATGCTGAACTAAATAACTGTATCAGAAACAATAATAATAGAACGTTGGACTAAATGACTAAATATGAAATAACAATACTGGAATACTAAAGCAGATAATTAGATAATAACAATGTAAATCAATATTTCTACAGCATGTAAAACAGAGAAATTTCGTTCAATCTGGAAATACAAAATAGCAAGGAAATGCGATTATAATAAGGGGAAATCGAGCCAAACCATCACATGGTAGAAATCATAAAAGAATGGTACAGGGACAACAAGTGAATCCATCAAGCTGAGGCCCTTAGCCACCATTGAACACCGCCGGATTACTTCAGTATAAGAGAAGGAACAACAACTGCTTTATATATTAATCATTGCAAAATAGTTACAACCAGTTTGTACTATGTTTCAACAATGAGCGTCGATGATCAAAGTTACAAATACAATATTAATTCTCGAATAATCTCCCCTCTACTTTCTCTTTACAATCGCTGCCTTTTATAATGGCCAAGCAGTAGGAAGGATAAATAGTAACAGTGATCCCTCAGGATCAAGAGATCGTGAGGGATTCGCACAATCTTCCATCTTCAATTAGCTTTCCTTCCTTGCACTGATGCTATGATTTCCTTTGTTCTTATCCATAACTGCGTGCTCCATCTTTGGCTTGCTACATCTGTTTCCTAGTTAGGGAACAACAGTTGTTCCATTTTTTTATTTTTCCTTTGCTCAGGTAGGGAATGGTAGTTGTCCCATTTCATATTTTTCCTACATGAGGAAGGACATCAATCAGCTAAATTATGATAATGGATAATTTCCTCCTTTTTACCATAATGCTTTGATATATTAACATTTTAGAATATAATAGGGATATAACTAAATGAAAGGATGATGAAATAGATAGCGTATACACACCTTTTACATAGCTCAACACACTCCCTTGGTTACCCTTTTTCATGCCCTAATGAAAACCATGTAGTTTGTGTGCAAAGCAGTTGAGGAATAGGTTGGAGAAGGAATGTAATGAAGTGGTCTGAAACCATGATTTTGAGCCAAAATTTCAAATATGTGCCATGTTCGCCCTTCAGGTAATTCATATATAACTTTACACCCTTTGGTAGGATACTAGAGGATAGGTCTTTGGAACCGAAACCGAGCCAATATGGGCCTTCTCTCAAGTTGAGGTTGCTATAAAAGACAAAGCGATCTGTAGCCAATTTAATGTTTTCATAGTTAAATGGTTCTATGTCCTATACATTACGATTGGAAACTGTCCATATGAATTTACCTATTGCCAAGGAGTTGTCTTTAATAGAGAGAAAATACTCTACCACCTACTGGAGAATTTCTTTGTGAATGGCCCCCAAGATCTGTATTACTCCTTCCTTTTTCAACAAACTTTTATGTCTGGCCAGCATTTGTAGTGGGTTCTTCAGTTCAGCTCTGACCCACGGGTCTAATCCATTTTCCTGCCTCTGGAATGTATTATGGGCTTTAAACCATTTCAATTGGTTAACAACAAATGAAATGAAGGCTTGAAATTGTACATCCCCCACAAAAGGGCTGGGATTCTTCTCCAATTCTTCTTCCAATACAAAATTATGCAAGTAAAACTCATAAAGTAATCGTTGAATTTTCACTTCATGGTGTTTACAACAGTTTATGAAATCTTCAATAGTTTTCAATTATATGAGTTTCCCTACCCTGACAGCCTTGACTTTTAGCTGTAAATACCTTTCTAACAAAAATAAAGCATAGTTATTGGTAGTGGACCTGCATGCTACAACATCCATGTATAGTGAACAAATAGTATACATTTGATGCATGATTGTATCTAGTCTGACCTTTATTTTCTCAGTTCTTTATTCTGCCCTTCGATATTTATTGAAGGCCTCACTTTCCGATGCATTGATATCCCGGAATTGCCTTTTTGATTCCTAGTACTTCTATTAGGGAACAGTTTCTTCCTGAAGCCTTTCTATGGTCAGTCGGGCCTATGCTAGATCTTCTTGAAGATTTGTTATACAAGGATCGCTACACATCAAAACATCTTTGTCTTGGATATCTATCTAGGTGTTTTTATTATGAGACTGAGTACCTATAGTCTGCATACTCTTATTATGAGATGGAATGCATAAAGTCTGTGTTATTTTATTATTGACAGTCAGTATTTCTTTTTAGGTCGCTGCATTGTTGGAGGGTATTGCCTCTGTTTGACTAGCTACATTACAAAAATGTACATTCTCTCTTTGGGTAGCACCTTCCGTAACAGTTGCATGTTGTTCCTTATCAATTTGAATGAACATGGACTCATTTTGAGTCCCGGTAACCCTTATGTCATGAAATTTGGTTTGAATGGTTGTGCTCACCATTTCCAGGGTTCTGCTTGAAATTTTTCCCCTTTTTAATGTCGTTATCTTTTTCGGAATTATTGTAATTAATTTTTGCAGCCTCTGCAATTCCTTTCTAAACCTTTCAATTTTGCTTTTCTTCTTTCTGGGAGGAACAATTGTTTCACTAACCATTCCTGTTCTTAACGAGCTCGGTTGCTCACCTTGGCTTTGCTCTCTAAGGGCTGTGTCTTTGCCTTGACTAGTTTTTTTTCTCCTATTTGGCCCAGATCTACTATGTTCAAATTGACCCGACTAGGTTCTTCTGGATGTGTACTCCTAGTTTGGTCTTCCTCTTCCTGAGTAACTTCTGCTCCTATTTCTTGCTCACCTGTTTCATTTTCCATCATGCTCCTACTGTGGGCAGAGTTTTCTTCCAATTGCTCTACTTCAGTATTAAGGTTGAGTGGGCTTTCGGGTTGTATGAATTCACTCATATTGGCCAAAATCTAGGCCAATTCAACATCATGTAATGAGTCTTGTGGTGGACTTGTGCTCGGAGTTAAGGGAATTTTTGCTTCATCCCTCTCCTCTTCACTAGTATTCTCTGTTTCCTCCTGAAGTTCTGACTCTTCGTTATATATTCCTTCCAGCTGTAAAGGTTGCTCATTTTCAGGGCTAGATAATTCTAACGGTTGGTTGCTGCTACCCAGAAGGTTTTCAGCTATTCCTAGGTTTGTCTCGGCATATCGTCTGCATTTTTGTGGTCGGTTTACTCTGTTGGTAGTCCTTTTCCTTTTTGGGGCACGTAAGGCTAACCCCCACTCTATAGAAAACAGTAATTCTTCCCAACTGGTTTGCTTCTAGGCAAGGTTGTAGCTTACTATCAACCTAATAAAACAATGATGATTACAACAATCTTTATATGCTAGGATTTATTTATGCTTTGAGTAGTGTCATGCAACAAGAAATTCGAATATGTAGGCAAGTTTACAGAACATTTCTCTTTTAGAACTGCTAATAATTTAAGGTGGCGTGGCCTTACCACATATTTTCTTCTCTTGCATGTGATATAGCTCTAAACGACTCTAGCCAACTCTATTCATGGTTCTCCTAGAGATGAAGGTTGAACTCCTTTTCCTTTGACAATCAGTTTCTGTCCTTCATCCCAAAAGACGACAATGGCGTCTTGTAGCCTCATTTTTTTATGCATCCATATGGGTCCGACTACTGGTAATCCAGACACCTCTTCTATCACTGCATCCATTACTGTCATTCACCTTCCTCTTATTATAGAATGATCATCCTATAAATTTTGTAAAAATTCGATAGCCATGATTTCATTGGGTTGCTGCAGTCGTGTAAAATATGCGACCCATTCGGCCCGTACTAGAATTTCTCGGGTGGCATCGGAAACAGCTGGTATCTGTGGATCCCTGCACACTGATCGTCCACCCATTTTTTCTGAATTATGTACACCATTAGCTTAACACAGGTAACACAGAAATACACAGAGCCAACAATGGAACAATAAGTTGTTAATATCAGATAATACCTTTCTAACATATATACCATTAAAAAATTGCTATTATGGGATATCATGTAGCTCGGTACAACCAAATAAAAGACCGACATGCATGAAAAAGTGCTTTGGAAGTCACTCATGCCCCCGTGAGAAATGACAGTTTGTCTTCAACTAGTTAAATGAAGGAATGACGTACTGGCGGAAATCATATAGTAGTAAAAAATGACAAGGTATACATATTTAGGATAAGATCACAAAAATATCAGGTTGCTAGAATCGATGCATAGAATGAAAATTATGAATAAATCTGGAGATGCCATGGAGTGATTCAAAAAGGGATAAAGGACATCTGACGTGGGTCAGATGCTATGCGGTCATTATTCCACTTAAACCGTTATCATTGACTTTTTAAACGATATCTCATGGATAAAGGTTCGAAAAAAGGAATTAGGAACATAATCTATTCTGTAATAAAAATAAATAAATAAGAAAAGGGAGTTATAATCACTATTGATGTTGAAAATATGACTCCAATACCAAAAACAGAGCTTTTTTTGCCTAAAGGTGTTTATAACTTTGACAAAGTTGCTTTTTTCACCCCTTGGAACCATGATCCTTTATGTATAATTAGGAAAGTGCCTTGTGATGTCAGAATGGAGGCCATTGTGCTAGCTTGGTAACCAAATGGATCACAATGCCATTCACTGGGAAGGAGACTTCCTATTCCAAGGACTTCTATTTTTCAGATGTGTCCATTGGATCATATCCCAGGTGTGGTGGCCATAGTGAGAATGCCACTTCACTACTTCCTTATGATCATGGTAGGCTGGCTCATGATGAGACCCCCTATCCTTTATCTGACAAATCATAGAATCATAGAATTATTAGTAAACATATATATATATATTTTATTTCCTTCTTTTTCTTTTCTTTTATATAGCAGCTCCTATTTATATATAGAGGGTGGCTCAGCACTACGTAAGAGTAGGGATGGTGGAAGAAGTCTGAACATATCAATAGAGGAAAATATGCCATTACTCTTATTCAATGATAATAAGCAGAGAGAATCATGGGGATTAGGGAAAAACCAACATGGTACAACTAATCAATCAATTTGAGTTATAGTGAAGATAACAACAACAAAGTGATATAGATAGTTGTTTCCTCCCCTTTTCTAATCAATACAAGGCAATCTCATTAAGGATGATAATTTTTCTTTGATTTTCTTGTTCCAATAACCTTTGAATTTTGTATCTTTTCATATATGTTTTTATTCTTTCCTTATAGGGGATGATAGAGATTAAAATAATTTTGCCAATGTGCTTATTTTCTAAAGAAAAACCGCTCAAAAAGAGTGTTGTTATTTTAGGAGGAACAACCAAAAAAATACACACAAAAAAACATGACGTTCCTTAAAAGAAACCGCCACTATTCCTTAGGAGGAACAACAAAAAAAAACAAAAAACAAAAACTGCACACAAAACTGTTGTTCGTTAGGAGGAACATCAAAAAGACAAAAAATTGCGCACGAAACTATTGTTCCTTAGGAGAAACAACAATTGTTCTTTAAGAGGAACAACAAAAAACCTGATGTAAGCGAAACTATTGATCCTTAGGGGGGACAACATTAAAACAAACCCAAGCGAAACTGCTATTCCTTAGAAGGAACAACAAAAATAGAATAATGACGAAATCGCTATTCCTTAGAAGGAACGGAAGATGTTCCTTAGGAGGAACAACAATTATTCGTTAAATGGAACAATTGTTGTTCCTTTAAAGGGAAAAACAATTGTTCCTTAAACAAAACAACGAAAACAAATGTTAACGAAATTATTGTTCCTTAGACGAAACAACAAAAAGAAATGCACGAAACTGTTGTTCCTTAAATGGAATGGTTGTTGTTCATTAGAGGGAACAACAATTGTTCCTAAAATGGAACAACGCAAAGAAACACGCGAAACTGTTGTTCCTTAAATGGAACGGTTTTTGTTCCTTATGAGGAACAACAATTGTTCCTTAAATGGAACAACAAAATGAGAAACATGTGAAACTGTTGTTCCTTAAATGGAATGGTTGTTGTTTCTTAAGAGGAACAACAATTGTTCCTTAAATGGAATAGAAAAAAGACAAACACGCAAAATTGTTGTTCCTTAAATTGAATGGCTGATGTTCCTTAAGAGGAATAGCAGATGTTCCTTAAATGCAACAACAAAAACACGAACACGCGAAACTGTTGTTCCTTAAATGGAATGGTTGTTGTTCCTTAAGAGGAACAACAATTGTTTCTTAAATGGAACAACAAAAATGAAACACACGCAAAATTAATGTTTCTTAAATCGAACGGCTGTTGTTCCTTAAGAGGAATGACAACTGTTCCTTAAATGAAATGGTTGTTGTTCCTTAAGGGGAACAACGGCTGTTCCTTAAATGGAACAACACAAAATCATATATACAGGGGTTTTTTTTTCTATAAACGAAACCGAAACTCTTCCTTAGAATGAACAACAGTTATTCCTCGAATGGAACAGCACGAAAATCAAATAAAGAGAAAATTGTTGTTTCCTTAAATGGAACAATTGTTGTTCCTTAATGGGAACAGTAGTTGTTCTTTAGGAGGGAACATCAGCTATTTTCTAAACGGAACTACCAAAGCAAAAAAAAATAGTTTATTTGCATCTTATACAAGCAAATTCAAATAGAAAGAAAAGTTTATATACAAAATTTGAAAACAAATGAATTGTTCACTGGATTTATGTTGAGGATGGGTTACCCTCCTCGGCGAGAATTTGCATGGTGGAATCTTTCCGTAACTATTGGAGAAAGGACTCACTGGTAAGAATTTTGCGATAAAGTCACACTCGATGACCAATCACTTTAAAATAATATCCAGATCCATCAATGGTTTCCAATGTAATGGTGCCATTATCATGCACCTTTTGTATCTCATAAGTTCCTAACCATCTGGTCTGGAGTTTTCTGAGGAAATCTTGGAACCTATAATCGTATAGGAGTACCCAATCTCCTTCGTGGAAGATCTTCTTCTTAATAAGGGCATCGTGTCATTTCACTCTTTACTGTTGGATCAATGCAGTGTGTTGAAGAGTTGATAACCTAATTTCATCTAATTCATTGATTTGCTGTAATTCATTGATTTAAATTCGAACTCACCTCCTGAGTTGTTCTTAATGTTTGAATTTTGAATTCAATTGGAAAGATGGGTTCTTTACCAAACACTAATTGATATGGTCAATATCCCATGGTATTTATCCATGTTCTGTGGTATGCCCACAAGGCTTTTGGCAATCTGGAAGCTTAATCATGTCTGTGTGATGCAATTGTCTTTGTAAGTATTGCCTCAATTACCTTATTAATACTTTCTACTTGGCCATTTTCCCGTGGGTGGTATGGAGTTGTAATTTTGTGGAGGATATGATAATTTCTCAATGTTGCAGCAATCTTGTTGCCTACAAATTATGGTCCTCCATATGTAATTATATCTCAGCAGGCCATATCGTATAAATAGTTGGAAAAGAAAATGTATCACTAAGTCCTCAGTTTCCCTTGGTAACGCCTCTGCCTCGACCCGTTTAGTAATATATTCTGTTGCAACCAGTATGTATGTTTTTTTATTAGATGATGGGTAAATAGGACCAACAAATTCTAGTTCCCATCGCTCAAAAGGCTCGATTACTAATTGTGGGTTTAGAGGCATCTCATAAGATTGTCGAGGGCATCCCACCCTTTGGCAACTATCACATGCTTGAATGAACTTTTTAATAATATATTTGTAAGACTTTGTGACTAGTTCTGCGGTCTGCAAAATGTCCACCGCATGGCCCACCATGGCATGCTTTTATAATGTCAAACAATTCATCTTCACAGACACATCTTCTAATATGCATATCTGCTACTGTATGGAATAAATAGCCCCTAATACAAGAGAATTAGGTATTGCGCTGCACTATTTGTTTTCTTTCATTAGGCATTAGGTGCTTGGATAATTTACCTACTGCCAAATAATTTGAAATGTCCACATACAATGGTGTTCTTATAGTAACAACAAATAAATGTTCATCACGAAATTGATCCTAAACTATTGTTCTGTTAGCTAGCTTTGGCATTCGTGAGAGGAAATCAGCTACTGAGTTTTCTTTTCCATGTCGATCCTTAATTGTGATGTCAAATTCCTGCAAGAGTATCAACCATCTTGTCACTCTTCCATTTTTTACAGGTTTATTCCCTAAATATTTAATGGCAGAGTGATTTGTATATAAAAATATAGGATATCCATCTATATAATGTCAAAATTTATTAACAACATATATTACAGCTAAAAATTCTTTTTCAGTCACAGTTTGAGAGCGTAGACAACAGTAGTCAATACTCTTTATAGGATAGAATCTCAAGATAGCACGTTGAACTAAATAACTATATTGGAAACAATAATAATAGAACACTGGACTAAATGACTAAATATGAAATAAAAATAATGGAATAGTAAAGAAGATAATTAGATAATAACAATGTAAATCAATATTTTTGCAGCATCTAAAATAGAGTAATTTCGTTAAGTCTGGAAATACGAAATAGAAAAGAAATGCGATTATAATAAGTGGAAATCAAACCAAACCATCACATGACATAAATCATAAAAGAATGGTATAGGGACAACAAGTGAATCCACTAGGGCCAAGCCCTTAGCCACTAGTGAACACCGCCGGATTACTTCAGTATAAGAGAAGGAACAACAGCTGCTTTATATATTAATCATTGCAAAATAGTTACAACCAATTCGTACTCTGTTTCAACAACAAGAGTCGATGATCAAAGTTACAAATACAATAATAATTCTTGAATAATCTCCCCTCTCCTTTCTCTTTACAATCAGTGCCTTTTATAATGGCCAAGTGGTAAGAAGGATAAATAGTAATAGCAACCCCTCAGGATCAAGAGATACTATACTGAGGGATTCATGCAATCTTCCATCTTTAGTTAGCTTTCCTTCATTGCACTGATGTTATGATTTCATTTGTTCCTATCCATAACTATGCATTCCATCCTTGGCTTACTGCCTATACATTGTTTCCTAGTTAGGGAACAACAGTTGTTCCATTTCGTCTTTTTCCTTTTCTCGGTTAGGGAACAATAGTTGTCCCATTTCATCTTTTTCCTACACGAAGAAGGAAGGACATCAATCAGTTAAATTGTGATAATAGATAATTTCCTCATTTTTACCATAATCCTTTGATATACTAACATTTTAGAATATAAAGGATATATAACTAAAGGAAAGGATGATGAAATAAATAACATATACATAACCTTTCCATAGCTCAATAGTCATTATAAGAACTTGTAAGAAGAATATCACAGCAGAAGCCATTGCTAAAATCTTCTTTGAATGAGTGTGGGTACACTGTGAAATTTCACAGTCTATCATCTTAGATCAAGACAACAGGTACCTCAATACATTTTGGTCCTGTCTTGAGTTGATGCTAGACACTACACTCACTAAGTGCACAACTTTCCATCCCCAAAATGATAGCCAGACAGAGGTCGTCAAACAAGATTATCGTACACATTCTACACATGTACAACTCAAAGCATCCACACACATGGGATGGGAGGCTCCCCTATGTCTAGCACAACTATAACCGGTCTCTCCACAACTCGACTGGCAACAACCCTTTTCAGGTGGGCTTGGGGTTCGAGCCACTATGTCCCATCGATGTGGTCATACCATTTGCAACTACTTAGGTATATTTATATCATGTCCAGTGTGAAGCCGATAAGGCAAACAAATTCATTGAGTACATCCAATACATCCACCAGCAATTCCATGACATTATAGATAAATCAAATGCCAAGTACTAGCGACATGATCAACATTAGGTGCCACAGAAGTTTCATGTGGGCGACAAAGTCTCGTTGCATTTGCAGAAGGAACACCCTACTAGAGCCTATCAGAAACTCATACCACTCTGATATGGTTATTGGATAATTACCAAGGCTATGCGAGACAATACATTTGAGCTCAACATGTTGGCATTATGGCTAAAGTGTTGTCCTTGATGGCAACCCATACAGGTGATGGATCATTGTACAACAGGTCAATAGCAAACATTGATGAACAACTCTCAAATATTGAAGAAAATAAGGAGTACGTAGGCACACCGTTCAAAAGGTGCGTACATGCAGGCATGTCTTATATAAAGTGCGTACGTACCCGCAGGATACCCATTCATTGGGTGCGTACCCTCAGTGCACACACTTCAAGGCAGTTAAGCGTCCACACATGGGGTTTTCTCATGGTATTTAGCCGACGGTATTGTGTTATCATGGTTTTGGCCCGTGGTATTGTTTATTTTATTATTTTTATTGAGCCCCATGATCCTTGATTTGAGGAAGAGCTTGCCTATATAAAGCAAAGGAGATCATTTGGCTTAAGCATGTTTTTCGTTGAATATCTTATGAGGGCAAGATCTAGTCTAGATCTAAATAAGGTGAATCTACTGATGGACTAAGATCTCTTCGGCGCATGTTCAGATCTGTAGATATGACTGTCTGGGTTCTTTCTGAAGTCTTGAAATCATCTATGCCCGAAGGTACGCAGGTACAGTGAGAGAAAAGTGCGTACATACGCAGGAGCGAAGCGTTTCAGGTG
>APFE031121504.1:15901-60114 GCA_000404065.3 Pinus taeda
GTGCGTAGCGACGCAGGCCAGAGAAAAGGAAATTGCATATCTGTCTTAAGATCTTTTGTTGACTGATTTTTTTTTGTTGATAAGGTGTTCTAGGTTTAGTTTACTATTATTGTGGATCTGGTTACCTGGGTGACTTACTGGTACTTGATGATCATTTGATGTTTATGGATCCAGTTGGAAAATTTATGAAAAGTGGTCCTTGAAAGAAAAGAAGTAGGGGGTTGTAGCTCCCTTCCAGGAGAGACTGGAAAACGAGAGAGAGTTGTAGCTCTCTGTAGGTTGCAGCCTGCGTACTGGTAAAGGACTGCACCAGTACAAGACCATTGTAAAAGGGTTTCTAATTTGAAAGAAGATAGAGACATATTGCAGCAGGTGGTTTTCACCCACATTGGGTTTCCACCTTATATCTGGTGTTCTTTGATGTGACTGTCTGTTTTTCTTGTTCATGCTCATTATTTTATGGTACTGACATGCAAAACTAATTCAAAGAACAAATAAGGAAGATTTATAAAAAGAAGTAGATAATACTGATTCACCCCCCCTCTCAGTATTATTTCCAACAATATACAATGGATAATGGAAGACTTCCGAATGCCTGCAGTGCCCTAAATAATCATAAGAAGAGCTTCACAAATTTCATATTCAACAAAGTACCTTAACACAATCTCAAAAGCAAGTCATTGTTTTTCCAACAAAGAACCTGGAGATGCAAATGTTCTATTTGAAAGCCCAACAATATCACCCGTTGATTTGGAGTCCTTATAAAATTAGTAGCTTCCTCTACAACATCATCAGAAACAATTATAATTTCCAGTCAAAGGATATATCAAAGTCCCTTCAACCAAGGGTGTGAAGATCATAAACATTCACATCGTTTAGTGGAACCAAATGAGAGAAAATCTTCCATTCTTGAAAATCATCTTCAACATTCATTTCATGGTTAGGAATATCACCATGTTCTTCATCTTCAATATTGTCTATAATTGATGGTTGTTGATGGACATGCCATGCTTGATATCGAAAATTCCTCCAACTTTCAATAATAACTTTAGGTGAAAGGCCAATTTCTGTAGAAATGTCACGAAATGGCTTGTACAATAGCAATTTTGACTAGCAAAAGGTTTCAAATTCCTTCAAAGCATCACTAGGAATAGAATGAAAACGTGGTCAAACCCAATCAATAACATGAACATCTCTAGCCTTCCATGGATCTTGTTTACACTTGCTATCAAATGTCCAGGATCTTGTTGTTTCTATCAAAGATAGATGTTCAAGGAAAAAAAGTCTCTTCTAATAATGTTGAATGAAAGTATTCTCAGATGAAAATTGCAAGCTATCCCTTGATATTTTCCTAAAAAACTTTCTTCCAACATTTAAGGAAACAAATTTTCGACTACAAACAACAAGAGGTAGCTTAAGCAACATATGGCATGTTTCTTGTGCTCCAATGTCACGATCAACAATTGTTTCTGCAAGAAACTTTCTATATGCACATAAAGTAGGATCCTCAGGGCCAATAGAATTTGAAATTCTAGTTAACATATGATGATAACTGTCTGAACTTTTTTCTAGTTTTGATGCATACTTAGCAATGTATTTCAACATAGCATATCGAGAAAGCATTGGTTGGCAATCAACATTTGCATGCCACATTGTTACAAGGTCAATGTTATGTACATTAAGCCTGTCATCATTTCTTGTTGGCTCATATTTTTTTCTTCCCTGATCATCTATGAACAATCTTGATTCACCACAAAGATCCCATGGAGCATTGTACCAACATGTTAGAATAGCACCCTTTTTGCGCAAACAAGAACCCACAGTACACTTTGTGTGCCTTTTGACACTGTTTAACAATTCTTCATAATCATTATGAGGATTGAAAGAGAAAACCTGACCAGTTTTCAACAGGCAAGGGTCATCATTGAGGCCTCATGGAAACAATATGTTGCAATGATGGATGTCACGCGAATTCCATGAAGTTACATATTTGTCGAAGAACATTTTTTCAAGTTGTACATCAGAAATATTTGACTAATCAAGTATTTCCATGTCAGGAGCACCTTCTAACCATAGGAAACCATTGATATGCATTGAACCTCTGTGTTGCCACTCATATCTGAAAGAAATGGACATATCGTTATTACAAACAATATAAATAGAACCACAATAAAAGTTGAAAAAGTATAGAAGAAAAATTCATTGCAAACCTATACCAAAATTCTTTAGCTTTAAGGTATTTTTGGATAACTTCCTCTCGAAAAATATTGAATATGTCGTGCATAAATGCCACAACAATATGAGGGTACTGGATAAAATTCTTAACTTTCATATGATGCTCATTTCAATAATGAGAATGTGAATGTATGGGCATTAGGTTATGCAACTCTGGCCACTTTGTGTCAGCTATACTCAAAGTAAAAAATAAAGATGGACATCCTAACTGAGTAATCATGTCCATCAATTCAGATCGACACTTAGTCCAATATGCCCTTGTACCTCTTAGTGAAGAACCAAGCCGCATAATATGCTCAACCAACTTATTATCTGGTAAATCATATAGTTGGTGATGCAACTCCGCAACTGTTGTAGGTGAGTTATCATGTAAATTTTTCTTTGCAAAAACTACAGCAGTTGCTTGGATCTGATGTCGCATTATCATGTTTAATAGGTAATATCGAAACCAAGGATGGCTTCCAAATCTCTGATCATGGCATCTAATAAGATGCAATGCATACTCATGAACTTCAACACTACAAACACATGGTTGCAACCAATTAGCATCACCAGTGGGGAACAATGTTGGGAATTCTATATCGAACAACCCCTCTGTTTTATATTGATTCACAGGAGAGGTTCCAATAGTGGGCCACTCCATGTCTTGAACATGTGAAGAATGAACATTGTCAAGAAATCCTCTAATTCCTTCCACTTCTCTGCATTCATTTGGTAGGCGAGAAACAAAGGAAGAAGGATGAGAGGGAATATTCTCAACATGAAACTCTTCATTATTAGTTTCATTGATCTCAAATTCTTCAATATGACAATAAAAAAATTAAATCCTAGAGGAGACATCTGTTGAACTTTCAGGCAGAGCATTCAGTGAATCATAATCAATCACAACATCTCAATACTATTGATCATGTTGGGTTGTGTTATATTCCTTCCATGACTAGCGCACATAGTTAACCAGGGGGTTAGAAGGGGGACAGAGCCCCCCTTCGTTGTGCTGATTATGTAGCATGGGGGGTCACAGGGTGTTTGAGGCATACCTGTAACCCCACTTTATGGGGTCTGGGGCATTGCCTCGAAAAGTTTTGGTTTTGGACCCTATGTCAGGATGGGTGGACCCACCTATGGTTTTGTGCATGATTTTCACACATGTTTTTGGACGCGATGGTTTTCAGTCCATGGTATTGGACGCGTTGGTTTTCCGTCCATGGTATTGGATGCTTTGGCATTTATAAATATGTATTATAACATTGAAAGGAATATAATGAAAAATGAAGTTGGTAGTCCCAATTTTGGGATCCAGGGGAAAATCTCTGTGTATATGTGTTTTATGTGTTATGCTCTTGCATTGTTTGTTTTCTGTGTTTTAGAATTTGTTTGTAGGTAATTTCTATATGGGGTTAAAACATACATTTGGTATTAGAGTTGTTTTGGCTTCAAGGGGACTCCTTTGTTGTTGAGGGGTTTCGCTCGGGCCTATGGTAGACCTTGTTCAGTGGGAGATCTGTGAGATCGATACTGGTGGCAAAAGAAGATGGTGAGCAATGGAAATATAGATATCGAGAAATTTAATGGTTAGAGTTTTGAGTTGTGGAAAATAAATATGGACGATCTGTTGGTGGATAAAGATTAGTGGATCATGGTAGATCCGTGTACTAAACCAACGGGAGTGTCTGATGAAGAATGGAAAAAGTTGGATCGAAAGGCAAAGAGAACAATACAATTGTGTGTCTCAGATTCAGTGTTGCTGAATGTATCAGGGGAAACTATAGTGAAGGCTTTGTGGGACAAGTTAGGGACTTTGTACCAATCTAAGTCTCTAGGGAATAAAATGTTCCTACAGAAAAAGCTATATAACCTGAGGATGAAAGATGCAGACCCAGTGACAGATCATCTGAATGCATTTAATACTGTGGTAAGTCAATTAGCATTTTTTGATATTAAAATTTCAGATGAAGATAAGTGCATCAGTTTGTTTTGTTCTCTACTAGATTCATGGGATAGTCTGGTTATTGCAATAGGTAGCATTGTAGCTACCTTACAGTTTGTTGAAATAGTCTCAGCCTTGCTGACGGAGGAGATGAGATGAAAAAATATGGAGAGCTAGAATGGTGATGCCTTGTATGTATGAGGACGGTCCCAGAACAGAAACAAAAATAATATATTAATTGGGAGATCTATATCTAGAGGGAGATATAAATCTCCAGGAAAACCTGTAAAGGTGGTGTGCTAGAAATGCAGAAAGGAAGGTCACTTTAAAAGGGACTGTAAATCTAAAGCTCCAAACAAATGAAAGGGATCTGATGAGGCTCCTTCTGCAAAGGCAAAAACCATCTCAGATGAAGGTGGGGATGTGTACTTGGCTTCTTCAAGTACAGATGTAGATCATGAGGCATGGTTGACTGACTCAGGTGCATCATTTCACTTCACTCCCCATAGAGAGTGGTTCTGCGAGTATGAGAAATATGATGGTGGTGATGTCTTCTTGGGGGATGACAGGAAGGCTAAAATCATTGGTCGCGGAAAAGTAAAGTTGAAGTTGCAAGGTGGAAGGGTTAGAATGCTTCTAGGTGTTCTACATATTCCTACATTAGCTAGAAATCTGATTTTTGTAAGCAAGCTGGATGATGCATGTGTAAAAACAATGTTTGAGAAGGATACCTGCAAAATGGTTCAAAGAGCACTAGTATTGATGTGGGGAGTTTGGATTGGAACTCTGTACAAGCTATAAGGTAGCATTGTTATTAATGGGTGCAATAGTTCTATGGTTCCTAAAAGTGGAGTAGAAAATATAGTGATCTCTGTAGAGAAGACCAGATTGTGGAATCAAAGGCTTGGACATATTGGAGAGAAGGGCCTTCAAATAATTTGTGGTAAATGTATGGTAGAAGGTATGAGTAATAGCTCTCTGGATTTTGATTTCTATGAAAATTGTGTATATGGGAAGTAGAATCGAGTGAGTTTCCCCTCTGGTGGTAAGAGGGTGAAACAAATATTAGAGCTTCTCCACAGTGATGTGTTTGGACCTATGAAGGTTCCATCACTGGGTAAGCCTGTGTACTATGTATCATTTATAGATGACTTCTCAAGGAACAGATGGATATATTTCCTTAAGAAGAAATCAAAAGTCTTTGATAGGTTTAAAGAATTTAAGGCTCCAGTGGAAAACCAGATAGAGATAAAGATAAAGGTGCTGAGGATGGATAATGGTGGAGAGTTTTGTAACAAGTAATTTGAAGAATTCTGTAAGAAGTGTGGTATATCACAGCAGAATACTACTCCATATACACCTTAGAAAAATGGAGTTGCAGAAAGAATGAAGAATATGTTGATGGAAAGGGAAAGAAGCATGCTCAGTGGTGCCAGTTAGGACAGGAATTCTGGGGAGAGGCGGTGGATACTACATGTTACCTGGTCAACAGGTCACCTTCATCAGCGTTGGAGGGTAAGACTCCATAAGAGGTATGGACTGGTAAGAAACCCTCTCTTTCACATCTAAGGGTATTTGGATGTGATGCATATGTACATGTTCCAAAGGAGAAAAGAACCAAGTTGAATAGTAAATCTGAAAAGTGCATCTTTGTTGGGTATAAGGATGGTTTAAAGGGTTATAAGCTTTGGAACCGAGTAACAAGGAAGGTTGTGTACAACCTAGATGTGGTGTTCAGAGAGGTGAAAGATGTTATTAAACATGAAGTCCAACCAAAGGAGCCTGAGAGGATAGAGTTTGAGCTAAAGGAGGTAGAATTAGACTCTATAGCAAAGGACCAATCAGAATATGAAGAGCCACAAACTCCGTCTATGAGAAGATAAGTTTGAGAAAGAAGGCATCTAGAAAGGTATAGTCCATCTACTTCCTATTCAAATTTTGCTTTATCTGTTACTGACAATGATCTGAGAACTGTGAAGGAAGTAGTGGATTGAGAGGATGGAAAACTCTGGAAAGAGGCCATGGTTGATGAACTGGCATCTTTGCACAAAAATGAGGCTTTGGATCTGGTGGAGTGGCTAGCTGGAAGGAAACCCATTGGCAGAAAATGGGTGTTCAAGAAGAAGAAAAATGCACAAGGAAAGGTGGAGAAATACAAAGCTCGATTGGTAGAAAAAGGTTATTCCCATGTGCCAAGAATTGATTTTAGTGATATTTTTTCTCCTGATACCAAGGTAACTTCTATTAGATTACTTTTATCAGTTGTTGCTTCTTTTGATTCTGAGGCAGAACAAATGGATGTGAAGACATCATTTCTTCATGGGGATTTGGAAGAGGAAATATACATGAAGCAACCTAAAGGCTTTGTGGTGAAAGGTAAGAAAGAACTAGTATGCAAGTTAAAGAAGTCCCTGTATGGGTTAAAATAGTCACCAAGGATGTGATATCAAAAATTTGATACATTTATATGGGGTCTTGGCTTCACCAGAAGCAAAGTAGATCGCTAAGTGTATTTTAAATTAATTAATGACCATGTTATTTATCTGGTCTTGTATGTGGATGATATGTTTCTGGCTGGAAATGACAAAGAAATTATCCAGGATTTGTAGACCCAATTGTCCTCCAAATTTGACATGAAAGATCTTGGTGCTGAAAACTATATTTTGGGCATGGAAATTAAAAGAGATTAGGCAAAGAGGAAGCTATGGTTAAACCAGAGGAATTACGTCAAGACAATATTGCAGAGCTTTAATATGCACGATAGTAAAACAGTCAAGGTTCCTATTCCTATAGGTGTGAGGTTATCTGTTGAACAGTGTCCCAAGACACAAGAAGAGGAAGAGGACATTTCCCATGTTCCATATGCAAGTGTAGTCAGTAGCTTGATGTATGCAATGGTTTATACTAGACCATCCATTACACATGTAGTGGGAATATTGAGCTGGTTTATGTCAAAACCAGGGAAGGAGCACTTGACAACAATGAAGCGGGTTTTCAGGTATTTGTGTGGCACTAGTGATTATGGTTTGTGCTACCAAGGAAGATCAGGATTAGACAGAATGTTGGATATTCGTGGCTTTGTTGATGCAGATTGGACTGGAGATCTGGATTAGAGAAGATCTACAAGTGGGTATGTGTTTAACCTATTTGGAGGTGCAGTTACTTGGATGAGTAAGAAACAATTTGTAGTGGCACTATCAACTACAAAGGCAGAATACATGGAAATCACTCATGAAAGCAAGGAAGCAGTTTGTTTGTAGAGATTGGGTTCAAGTATGGGGTTAGTATAGGGAGCTATAAGGATAGACTGTGACAACCAAAGTGCAATTTTCTTGGCAAAAAAACCCACATATCATTCAAAGACAAAGCACATCAATGTTCAGTATCACTTTGTGAGGGATATGATAGAAGACAAAAAGGTGTTGCTTGTAAAGATGGACACTTTGAAGAATACTGTAGATGCATTGACAAAATCTGTGAGCTTTGAGAAGTTCTCTTTGTGTAGAGAGATAATAGGCATTTCAGGGCTAGAAAAATGACTAAGCTCTCTTGTGGCCCCCTATGGAAAGAAAACAACAAGTGGGATAATGTTGGGTTGTGTTATATTCTTTCCATGACTAGCCCACATAGTTAACTGAGGGATTAGAGGGGGGGAAGAGCCCCCCTTTGTTGCGCTGATTGCATAACAGGTGGTAGGGGGGTAATAGGGGGTTTGAGACATACCCGTAACCCCAATTTATGGGGTCCAGGGTAGCGCTCCAAAAAATTTTAGTTTTGGACCCTATGTTACGATGGGTGGACCCACCTATGGTTTTGTACATGATTTTTGCACATGTTTTTGGATGCGATGGTTTTTGGTCCATGCTATTGGACACAATGGTTTTTGCTCCATGCTATTGGATGCTTCGGCATGTATAAATATGTATTATAACATTGAAAGGAATATCATGAAAAATCAAGCTAGTAGTCCTGATTTTGGGATCCAGGGGAAAATCTCTGTGTATATGTGTTTTATGTGTTATGCTCTCGCATTGTTCATTTTCTGTGCTTTAGAATTCGTATGCAGGTAATTTCTGTAGGGGGTTAAAGCCTACATATCACACTGGATTTTGAAAAGCAATGCATCCATCACTCGAGATCTTTTGACATAACACTCATAATATTTAGACTTAGTGCCATGTCTCCTCACAATTAGAAAGACAATATCTTCAACACGTCGGGGAAGGCTTCATACAATTGTAGAAATATCTTGAGGAGAGCTAATTGTATGACCACTATACTTATATTTCCCACCTCGAGCATGTGTCACTTGTAAAAAGGGATTCACACGTGTTATTAGCATTTATTCAACTTGAGTAAGAATTGTTAAAATATGAGGTTCCTCACCAGGATCCATGTTATTATACAGACAAAAATGATGGTCTCCTCTTTCACTCTTACATCATCTGCAAAGAGGTCCTTCGAAATGTTTGACAACAAGGATTTCAGGATATGATTGTTGGCAAATGTGGCACATCTGGAAAACTTACAAGCTATCTATCTTTGCTTGAAAACTTTTATGCACTGCAATCATGTTTTCATCAAAATGAATATGATCTCTACTCACTGAACTATGTTGGAAACCATTTCGATGAGTAAAATCTCTTCTAACATTTACTTCATCTTCAAGAACATGAGATTCCCTTCGCAAATTTGAACCGTGTGGAATGCATCTATGAGAACGTGTTTCCAAATTTATGGTGTGCATTTCACGAATCTGAGAGGATGTAAAGGTCTCTTTGTCATAAAACACTTTAAAAATTAATTTGCATCAAATGCATTCAAAATTTACATTTTTGTCTTCACGTGGATGAGGGTTATCAGATGGTTGCTCTTGGATTCTAAGAACAATAGACATAACATTTTTGTATGTAGTTTCTTTGCCTCTATTCATATGAGTTGTTTCATTTTTCAAAGAAATAAAATACATTATAAAACTAAATGTCCAAAAGAGAAAGATTCAAAATTTGAAAATAAATCAAATACATCTACAATAGTTTTACAATTTGATCTTTTGGATTCCAATTAGCCAACCTAACGAGATGACATCATGGTTTCTCCATGAAATGTTAGAAAACATAATTTCAAGGCAACTATAAATGAGAAAATGAGAAAAATATCAAATCCACTCAACATTTATATTTGTTTGGCGATGTGGATGAACACTATGAGGTAGTTCCTCTGCACTTCTAACATCAGTAGATGTAACATCTATGAAGTTAATTTCTATGTCTTTATTGGAATGACTTCTGTCCTATCCAAAGAAAATAAAATTCATTGTCTAAGAAATTAGAAATTTAAAAAATGAAAATCAAATCAAAAAACACTTAAAATTTACATCAGTCTAGAAAGTATCTGAACAACCACTATTGTAGCAAAAACCAAAATATAATTGTGTTACCTTCATTGTGCCACGAGAAATGCTATTAGGGATGATTGATTCTCTTCGTGGGACCACATTAATTTGACAAGCGGGATTTGAAGGTCTTTTGTTTCGAGCAGCTGAATCCAAATTATCAAACAAATGGCCACGTAAACTATCATTGAAATCATCACAAAAAATGTCATCATTACCTTGACCATTGCTTATTTGCAACATTTGGCCATCAGAACATGCAATTGGACACACAGAAGGGTTAGGGTGGACATTTTCATGCACAATATCGATATGGCATTCTTCCCGATTGCAAGATGTTTCCCCAATGTTATGAACATTTTTTAGATGAGCATCAAACAACAAGGCTATGCTAAGGAGGAGCATACGCTGATAATGAACTATCAACAGGAAATGTTCTTTCCATTATATCATCCATACTACAATACTTACAAGGAACTATAGAATCATTTTGAAGAGTGGTTTCACTCATTTTTCTCATATATGCATCTCTCCTACGCTCATTTATCACATCCTTATTTTGTTGATACCACAAACGACGACTTTCATTAGACCTCTCACATGATTAGGATGACAAAGTTCTCTTTCTTGCATGCATGCTTGTGCCTTCATATGACATGTCTACAATGAATAATAGTTATTCATTATGCAATCATAAACATCGAACATAAAAAGTGTATATCTTATTTTTTTTTCCAAGCATATAAACTTTTGAAAATGTATAAGGCTTTTTCCAAATTCCTAAAAAGAAAAAAAAATAATTTCAAAATGGCAAAAGAAACAAATGAATTCTTCCAAATGGCCCAAACCAAGAAAGAAGCCTAAATTTCCATGTATCATATTATAATCAAAATGGAACCCACACTATTGTGACGCAAGAATATAAAAATTTGGAACTATATATACTATCAAAATATAAATATAAATATGAAAATGAACATAAACATATAAAATTGTTTGATAATCAATGAAAAAAACCATTACAAATATAATGTATAACATAAATCATAGAAATTATCATTATAAAAACAAAGAAAAAAGCATAACATCGAGAAAGATGTACATGTAAATAAGAAATCTTTAGCGGAAAAAATATTAAATATTTTACATCACAAAGATTGATACAAGCATAATTTTAAAGTATTACCATAAAGACACACAGTATGTATAGAGGCAAAAATGGAAATATTTTCCACAACCACAAAGAGTATAGAAAATGGAAATATTTATAAGAACTCCCAAGAATACTAATATCCTAAGAATTGATCACCATATCCAATGGTGGAATCTCATCAACAGAATCGATACGGGCAGCAATTGCAAAAACATCTCCATAGTCAATCAGATCATTGTTGTCCTCGTATGTTGGATACCAAAACCAAGACATCTACCCATTAGTTGAACTATCAATATCTATTGGAAAACAGATGCGAGTCACCATGTCATATAATAGGAAAGGAACTTCACTATTGTTGCACATAAGAACTAGACCATGGACTGTTTGGAACAGAAGATAGCCAGGACATTTGCTATTTATATCTGCATAAATTTCTTCCAACAACTTCCATCTGAAACCCCAATCATCTTCAAAGTAGTCAATTCTTCGTTCAAAACATGGTTGACCAAATTGGAAATGATCTAATTCTTCAATTGACCATACAGAAGTGTACCCATCATTGACAAGGCATATTAACTAATTCATGTATATTGCTAATGACATACAACGTATGTCAGTGATTGAAACAAATGAAAAACCCCATTCATTTTTTATTACGTCAAACTATTAGATTATATACCCGTACCAAGGATAATATTCATACTCTTTGTCGAGATACAACCAAAACATTTTACTTTTATATAACACTACATTCTTGGGGGGTGAAGTGCCACCAAATGGAAAACTAGCCCTTTGCCATACCCTATAAAGACTATTACAAACATAAAATTCGGACTGCAGTCCATCATAGATATGTTTTAGAACAACCTAGCCATATTTTTTGCTACTTACATTTTCAAATAATCGAAAGAACCTCGAGTCTCCAATTTGTATTGGCCCTATGTTTTTAAATGCCTTTGTAAATGGATTCACTACAAAATAGTTGTGTGTTTGGGAGCATTCTGTTGGTAAGGAAAAAACAACATTGGTCCAACAACACACTCTACTCTGTATCTTGAATCTATGAATCCCAAATGAAATTGATATATGTGGCCATTCTGATTAAGGTATTGCTCAGCAAAACAATTGTCTTCACTATTGAGAAAACGAACAAGAAATCCAAATTGGTTCATGGAGACATTCTTGCAACTTAAAAAGAAATAAGGGTCCTGCAAAGAATTCTTCCATTTTTTACACATAGTGCCAAACTTTATCACAACCGATAAAGGGAGCCACAAGAAGACAAGTTCAAGAACATCAAATGGAAGAGAACTCCAAATAGCTGGATCCATGATGAAATAGTGAAACCACCTAATAGTAAAATAAAAAAGGCATTTGATATCAACAAAACAATTTAATGTTGAATAAAATTAAAAGTAGCATAAATACATAATTTACCATACATGATTTTCCATTTTCTACTGAATGATCTTAAGAAGGAAGGAACCTATGTAGACGATTTAACCTTGGAAGAAGAAACTCTAATAGAGGAGTGTTTTACAGAGGATGGCCAATCTTTTGAAGTTGTCAGAAGTATGCAGAAGTATCTTTCAGAAGATAAAAAAAGTCTGAAGTAAAGGAGGAGGGAGAATGTTTGTTAAATGAGACAAGAAGTGATTTATTGCATCAGAAAAAATTTGATAGTACATTGATATTTGAAATTGTGACAACACAAGAACAAGTTGTTGTGCGAGAAGGAGATGAAGTTCAGTTTGAAGAGATGATATGTGAAGCAACAATTGAGACTATTGAATCTTATGATTTCCAAACTAATAATTTGTGTATATATACAGGAAACATAAGTAATGATGAAATACTTATAAAGTTTGACAGATAAATTGCATTGCTTACACTTACTTTGTAATTATGTATTGATTTATATATATGTCCAGAGATTTATAATAACTGTAAGCATCGAATGGTGGAAGATGAACAAACTATATCATTCTGTATATATGTGTGTGTGTGTCTGTGTGTATATATGTGTAGGTGAAGTGCAACAATCGTACAGAGAATACATAAAGAGAAGGATCGAGATGGGGTGTTGAATCCATTAGAAGGACCAACCAAAGCTTAGGAGGAAGAGTGCATGAAAAAACAATAGCGGGACAAAACCTTTAAAGAAGAGAAAAAATGAAGACTTAGCATAAATTCTAAGTTAAAGAAATGAGTGCAGGAGCGAATATAGATGCTCACGAACCATTAGATCTGGGAAGATAAATGACTGATATCGAATTGGGAAGGGGAAATATCACATCGGCAGGGCCATTATACAGTTTAACTCCCCCAAGCAGAAACCCAATTACACTAAGAAATGGTGAAAAACACAGTCAGAACCAAGCGCCGACTTGAAATATTATAGGGAATAGTTTATGTCCCTATGGGGTCCATAAAGATATCGGATCGGTGTATGGAAGCAGAAGGAGTCTAGCATTGAGGTTAAGTGATATGCAATCACGTAAGTTAATCTGAACCATTAGATCACAGATCAAATAGGGAAGGCAAAATATCGCATCGGCAGGCTCATTATACAGTTTAACTCACGCAAGTAGAAAACCCAATTACACAAACAAACAATGAAAAAACACAGTAGGAATCAACTGCCAGACTTGAAATATTATAGGGAATAATTTATATCCCTATCGGGTCCGTAAATATATCGGATCAGCTTATGGAAGAGGAAGAAGTATGGCATTGAGCTTGAGCGATATGTGGTCGTGCAACTTAATCTCAAGTGTCAGATCATGGATCAGATCGACGGTCAATATTTGATCACAAATCGCAATTGGCGGAAGCGCAGATCGTAGTGCGTAATGCAAAGGCTTGGAGACCTAGAACCAATGGGCGTATAATGGTGAATCTATAAAATTTGAGATCCGCTATATATATGATTCGAAGTGGGTTTCCTGTGTAATCCATATATTTCCGTTAGAGTGGTTTAATGCTAAAAGATACGTTAACACTCTAATATTGCATATTGGAGCAGAAGGGGCGATGAACATACATATATATACGTATGACTGTGGAAGGACCGATGGCTGATTACGATGAGGTTAAACCTCGGGAAACGTGACAAGGTTGTACGGAAGGGCAGAAAGTTATGTTTATTTGGGCATTTTCCATTGTGAATCGTTTATAAGGAAATATGCATCGATAAGAGATTTATGTATTAAAAACATATCTAACCAAAGGTCTTGTAAGGGGAAGCTTATATATGTGTGATTTAAGGTATTGTAAAGGTTGTGAAGTGGTTTTAAGTCCCAATCTTTCAGGAGAAGATCAACACCAGTGAAGCAATAGATTTTGGGAGAGTGTTTAGAAAAAAAAAGACTAGGACCTTCTTTTTTCTATGGGCCAGGATATCATGAAGGCATTGAGGTTGAGCGATATGCGATTGCATGAGTTAATTTGAACTGCCGATCATAGATCGAATCGGGAAGGAGAAATAACGCATCGGCAGGCTCATTATACAATTTAACTCCCGCAAGTGGAAAACCTAATTACACAAATAAACGATGAAAAACATAGTATGAATCAAATGTCGGACATGAAATATTATAGGGAATGGTTTATATCCCTATCGAGTCTGTAAATATATTGGATCGGCATATGGAAGTGGAAGAAGTCTAACATTGAGCTTGAGCGACATGAAATTGCGTGACTTAATCTCAAGCGATTTAAACACTTCTATATTTAGATTTTTTACAACAAAAAAATTAATTAGATTTTGAAAAAAAAAATATTGAAAGAAAATTATGGTCTCAAGTAGACAACACCACATCTAAAATATTAACCCACACTAATACTTTGGTCATTCAAATTTCCAAAATGTTTTCACCCACTAAATGCCATAAGCCAAGAAAAAAATTATAGAATAAAACACAACGTTTTGGGCAAATATTAATTCAATAAATAATTGGTTCAATGCTTTTTTAATTTGCTTGTTGAATGAGAATGAAGTGACATTTAGTGTTTAATATTTGTCATCTATTATGGATGAACGAAATTGTATTAGTAATATTGACTCAAGAATTCTATTAATGACATGATGAATAATTTGGCTTAAAAATAAAAAGAATAATTTTAACATGCAGTAATATGATAATAAATTTTAAAATAATTATTAATGTGGTGATGTTCTTAATATATATTAGTATTTAAAAAATTAGAGCAATACATATTAGAATTAAAAAATAGAAAAATTTAGTTATTTACTAATTAATTAATATTTATATATATATTATTAATTGTATATTAATATTTATTAATATTTTTTAAGTTCAAAATTGTATTAGTAGCACATAGCTATATAAAGTTAATGCAATTTTCTGTTAGTGACTAATCACATGCCAAACCAAATCATTTGTAGAATAGAAACTTGTTCAAAAGAATAATTAAAATGTTTGCAAATTAATACCGTAATATCTTATAGTCTATAAAAATGTCCAACAAACTAATACCATAATATCTTAAAGTTTGTAAAAGTCTCAAAACTTCAAAAATACCATAATTTCTTTTATATTCCAAAAGTAGTGAGCCTCGAATCTTGAGTAAATAGATTACTAAACATCAAAAAATTCTAAAAACAAAGAGACATAGGAAATTAAGTGGAAAGAGAGTTGATGACCTCAATTGGACTAGTACCAATAGGATTAGGTTCGCAAGGCACAAAGCCAAGATAAAAAAAATTGTCTCAATGTGTAATAGGCACTTATTCATCTTTTTAAGCCACATGACAATGACACATCCAAAATAAGGGAATATCTTCCTTCATGTGGTTCCTATTTAGAACGACTTGATCTAGAAAAACTCTTATATGCCAGTGCAAGTCAAATGCAAAGAGAGATTGATTTTGCTTTCCAAAGTTGCGACAACCATCTTGCACCCATGTAGACATGGCTTCAATTACTTTAGGCTCTGAAATACATTGATGATTTCCCTAGAGATCAAATTCAACTGCATCAATCTGACTCTATATTTGAGGACGAATCTACACCCTATAGAGATGATGTAAGGTTTCAACATGTGAGTAAGCTCTTGATCCCTCCTACAGCCTTGTACCACCTCCATGATAGTCAAAACATGCCCATTCATGAACCATTATGTCTAGTTCAAAGTCAAGACAAGAAACCCGAGGCCAAAATGTTAAAGTAGAGGAAACCCAATGTGAGGAGATGAAATGAAGTGAGAGTGATTATTGTGGAGGCAAATAATCATTAAGAAAAATAACGAAGGAAGAAGAGAAACTTTCCCACAAGACAAGCATACTGTGTTGGACTGGACACCATGATAGAGAATAAAGAGTGTTTCAACAAGCTCTAGTAGGCCTTGGAGAGGGGTATCGTACAAGGATATTACTAGACCAGAAGAAAACAATGGGGTATTGGCCCACTATCACAGCAACCCCCCCTGATCTTTATGGACTTTAGCCAATGTGAGGGTTGTTGATACGTGTATGGCCAATTAATAGTTATTTTAGGTTTGAACTATGAGGTGATCAAAGGGCTTTTAAGGGAAAGAGACAACTTAAATACAAAGCTCCAATCAAAGAGTTAGGGAAATTTTCTTTCCCTAGATGATCTAGACTTAAACAGGAATGCAACAAATTACATAGATAACCATAAACATAGATATGTAGCGAAAATAATACTTCATTTCATTAATGTAAAATACTGAAATATGCTTACAAACAGGAGTGGAAATAAACCAGCTACGGAAATGGTAGCTTATCTCTGAGAAGAGATGTGGTGGCTACATGCCTCTGAATTGTGTTACAATGAGGCTCGAAGGCCTATTTATTGTTGAGAAATAATGGAAAACCCTTCACATTCCAAAACCTAACCCTAGAAGATGAAATGCCAAATTGTGGGCCCTATTTGGGTAAATTTGTACATCAACTTCCCAGGGTCATAACTTTGGCATACAATCTCCGTTTGACGCATATAATAGCTTGTTAGAAAGATCTATCCAAGCACTACCACTTAGGGTTGGTCCATGGACCCATGTTGCTGCTATATCTCCCAAAAAATGTCGTTTAGGGCCTCGGAACGGCTCCAGAAGTTCAGGACTTCAAAAACTACTAAAAATAGTAAGTTATGCTACAATTAAGGAAGCTGAAAATGATTAGAGAAACAATGGTGGGGGTCCAGATGGACTTGCAGGTGGCCACCAATATCCACTTGGATCATTCCTCCCCGCTTAGGAAGTAATGGTCCCCATTGCGTTGAGTCCTCCATGAGATGAGGAAACTTTTACTGAACTTGTTCCCTAGTGAGCCACTTGCCCTGGTGAAGGAACTGGCCTGCTTTGACAACTCGATAATTTTGGATTTAATTCTATGGGTGTGAGCTATTTTGCAATGTCAGATGTGTCTAGAAATGGTGGAAAGTATGGCCAAAGGCAGTCCACATTCAACATTGGGTGCATGCCAAGGAATGGGGGAATGATGAGCTCAAATGCATTATCTCCCACAACCTTAGTAATGGTGTAAGGACTATAGTAGACTGGTGTCAGTTTCTGATAAGCTCTAGTAAGGTGTTCATTTTGCAAATGCAACCAGACTTTGTTGCCCACCTGAAACTTGTGTGGCACCTGATGTTGATCATGTCGCTACTTGTGCTTGGCATTTGATTTCTCCAGAATGTCATGGACCTGCTGGCGAATATGTTGGATGTGCTCAATGAAGTTGGTTGCCTTGTCTGTTTCGGATTGGACATGAACCGAATCTATGTGAGTAGCTGCAAGTGGCATGGTCACATCAATGGGGCATAGTGGCTAGAATCCCAAGCCCACCTGAGAAGGGTTGTGGCCAGTCGAGCAGTGAAGAGCTCAGTTGTAGCTGTGCTAAACATAGGGGAGGCTCTCATCCCACGTGCGAGGATGCTTTGAGTTGTACATGCGCAGAATGTGTACAAGCATCCTATTGAAAACCTCTATCTAGCCATCAGTTTGAGGATGGAAGGCTATGGGCTTAGTGAGTTTGGTGTCCATCATTGACTAGAGACTCGACCAAAATGTACTGAGGAACCGACTGTCCCGATCTGAGATGATAGACTGTGGGATCCCAAAGTGCACCCACACTCGTTCAAAGAAGAGTTTAGCAGTGGCTTCTACTATGATATTCTTCTTGCAGGCTACCATAATTGCCATCTTCAAGGACCTATCAATGACCACAAAAACACAGTCATTTCCATGCTTAGTGGAAGGAAGGCCTGACATGTAATCCATGGAGATGGATTCCCAAGGTCGACTACGGGTAGGCAGTGGGGTATAGAGGCCTTGCTTCTTGATGGTCGGTTTGGAAATGGCACAGGCATTACATGATCTGATGTACTTCCCAACATCCTATGAAAGATTCAGCCAATAGAAGTACTTTTACAGTGTTGCCACTATTTTCTCAACCCCGAAATGCCCAGAAGCCCGACTGTAGTGTGCTTCCCAAATCATCTTGGCATGCTCGCTTGAAGGAACACAAACGTGACCCAGGTGGAATAACAGGGCATCATTGAGGTGAAAATCTAGAACATGCCACCCCTCCAAGAGTGTTTGGTATGTGTGGCCGAATTTTGGGTTGCTTTTGTAGAGAAGTGGCCAATCAGAATTATTGTGCCCACAAGAGTTGAGCATGGTGGTTAACGCCATGATTGGTGGTCGACTGAGGCAATTTGCAACATTAATGGTGTTTCCCTTCTTATACTTGATATTCAAATGGAACTGCTGCAGGTATGTAGAACACTTTTGATGGCGATCATTCTGCAATTTCCCTTGGGTCTGTATGAACTGTAGGGGTTGGTGGTCTATGTGGATGACCATTTCCTTCCCCAAAATGTAGTGCTTCCATTGTCGGAAAACCTGCACAATGGAATACATCTCTTTATCATAAGTGGGATACTTCTGTACTGTGTCTGGAAGTGTTTCACTGTGATATACCACTGGATGCCCGTGTTGAGGAAGGACTGCTCCAATAGCATAGTCAGAGTCATCTATCTCGACCTCAAATGGTTGTTCTAAATCTGGTAATGCAAGCACTGGTTCCATGCAGAGGCAATCTTTCAACTCTATGAATGCCTTCTGTTGAGATTCAGATCAAAATAATTTTGCTTTCGCTCCTCCCTTAGTGACTTGACTCAAGGGCCAAGTGATATGAGAAAACCCCAACATGAACCTGTGGTAGAAGTTGGCAAGACCTAGAAAGCTACGGAACTTTGTTAGAGTGGTTGGAGATGGCCAATCCTGAATGACTTGGATCTTGGCTGGATCCACATGCACCCCCTGTTCATCAATAATGTATCCCAGATACTAAACTAGGGTGATGCCAAAAGTGCATTTCTCCAAATTGGCACATAGCTTGTGTTGTCGCATTGTTTGGAGAGCCTGTCGAATGTGCTGGAGGTGCTCTTCCCAACTCTGGCTGAAGATCAAAATGTCATCCAAGTATACCACTACAAATGAGTTGGTGAATGGCCGCAACATGTCATCCATTAGCCTCATGAATTTTGTAGGAGCATTGATCAATCCGAAAGGCATAACTAACCATTCGAAAAGGCTCTCCTTGGCTTTGAAGGTAGTCTTCCACACATTAGAGGGTTCGATTAGTACCTGGTGATATCCTAACTTCAGATCGATCTTGCTAAAATACTTTTCCCCCTTTAGTTGGTCTAGGAGGTCACCAATCTACGAGATCGGGTACCTATTATAGACAGTGATCTTGTTTAGCGCCCGATAGTCAATATAGAGTCTCCAAGTCCCATCCTTCTTCTGTACCAACATAATTGGGCTCCCACAAGGCAATGAAGTCAGAAGAATGTGACCTTTCTATAGTAGCTCCTGAATCTGCCTCTTCATTTCATCGTTCTCCAGAACAAAGCACCGACAAATTGTTCCATTGGTTAGCGGCGCACCTCGAGTCAGATAGATGGAGTGCTTGACCTAACAGTGCAGAGGAACCCCTGTAGGGGAGGTGAAGATGTCCTCGTACTCCTCCAAGACCTTGTCCATCTGTAGTTGTCGTGTGGAGGGGCCCTGTCTGGAGGCCGTGGCCACCGTCTTCTTCTTTCCTTCAGGGGGTATCATCAAGAAAACAAATTTCCTGGTTTTGGAAATGAGCTTACTACATTATTTTGCATTAATCAAAGAGATTGCAGTAGGTGGTGCTACCTCTGGTATCCT
Organism: Pinus taeda; assembly: GCA_000404065.3. Classification (NCBI taxonomy): domain Eukaryota; kingdom Viridiplantae; phylum Streptophyta; class Pinopsida; order Pinales; family Pinaceae; genus Pinus; species Pinus taeda. The sequence continues at coordinate 35,822 of APFE031121504.1, forward strand.
GTACAACTTATTTCCCAATGTAATAATAACAGCACGGGGACTTGATTCATACACAGCATGTCGCTTCCACAAGAATGGTTGTCCTAATAATACATCACAAACTTCAAGGGGACAAATGTCACACAATACCTCATCCGTGAAGGGCTTGATGTTGTATGGAAGGTGACACTTCTAGCTCACACGAAGATCTCGTCCTTGGTGAAGCCACCTGATGGTGTACGGTTGTGGATGTGTTGTGGTCGGTAAGCCCAATTGCTTCACAACCTCGGCTGAAACGAGGTTCTTTTGGCTCCTGCTATTGACAATGAACTATAGCAGGGAGCCCTTTATCCACATCTGGGAGTGGAAGAGATGCTCCTCCTCCTCTCGATCTTCGGGTTCATTTTTTTGGATCTTGGCAGTAGCAATAGTGGCGTTGTAATCCACATCAATGATCTGCTTCCCTTTGTCATTCCCCTTGTTGGGTTCTGACTCAAAGTTGGAACATGCATCTGATTCTGAAACCTTTAGCTCAGCCACTAGTGACTGCTTGGCCCGACACTCACTTGGGTTCTGAGTGGAGCTCTTATGGAACACACACCATTTTCTCGTGTCCTTTTCCATCTTCGTGGCATTGTTATTTGCTTATAGCTTTGGTGGGTTGTCTTGGACTGCGTCGCCTTGGCTTTGTCCCTTGCTCTATGGTTTAGGGGAACCTTTCCCTTGCTTCGGATTCATAGATCCAAAGTCTTGCTTCTTTTGTTTAAACATCTGCTCGACCTTTACAGCATATTGGTATGCTGTGCTGAGCGAGGAGATGTTCAGGGATCCTATTTCTTCCTGGATGTACTTGTGCAGGTAGCTGCGATATTTGAGTATCAAATGTTGCTCTAAATCCTTGATACCCAACTTTGTTGGAAGGGTACGGAAAAGATTGGTGAACTCCAGCATGTCTTCGCCCCTTCCTTGCCGCATCATGGTCCACTTTATGTATTCATCCTCATAGCTTCTGACAGGGTAGTACTGCTCCTTGACGGCATCCTGGAATGAATTCCAGGTGGCTGTGGTTGAAAATAGTGAGCCGGTATTTTCATCCTTCTGCTCACAGTAGGTTTCCCACCATTCCTTGACATGGGGGGCTGCTTTGAGAAGAGCAAAAACAATCTTTTCATGACTCAAAAATTCATGAATATAAAAATAACCCTCGAGTAGATTTAACCATTTATCTATAGCATCTGCATCTATCTAACCCTTCAATATGGGGATTTCAAAATTAACTTGTACCTTGAAGGGCGTCGCATTTCCAGAGTAGCTGTTGGAAGCCGATGCATCGCTTCTGGGTAGCCACTGAAAGATCTAGGCAAAGTTGTCCATCATCGCATTCTTTTGTCACTCGAGGGCTTCTTCGAGCAAGATTTTGATAGGATCTCCTGCCCCCTCATCTTTCTTCTCATCCACCATGGGAGACTGTCGGGATTCGTGAGGCTGGTCTTGTAAAGGTTTGACCAATTAAAGCCCTAACTCCTTATATCCCGACCTCGCTGGGGATGTTAGTGTTAGTCTTTCCAACCTTCCTCTAGTGATCAAATATGCTCTTAAAAAGTGATTTTGAAGTGTCAAGGTCAAATTTTGTCATTTCAGTGAGTCTTCAAGCAAAATTTGGTCACTAGGCATTAGGTCTAGGGTTTGCTCTCACTCTTTTCAAAGTTGCCCAAATGCCAATCTATGTCACTATTTAGCTGATTCTATCATCATTCATAGGGTTGTCATTATCATCTCAGTGTCTAATGACTCATTTTACACCTTGTTCATGCTTTAGTTGCGCCTAGGTAAGGTCATTTCCCTCTCCTAGGGTTTTGAAGGCAATTTCTCTTGGACGATCAAATCGTCAGCAAAAATTGTTTCCTGATGTTCATACACCTTCCCCTATCCTTACATTACCTTACCAAATGCTTCCCATCACTAAGATTCCCCAAATTCCTCATTTTCGCACAAACCCTAGTTTCTAGCTACAACCTGGCAATTTTCTAGGTTGGGCCTGTGTTTTGCCCTTTAGGACCCCTTCCGCTCACTCAATCTCTACGATTCCACATTCCCCTACTTCCTAACATCCCTCCCTACTTCAAAAAATTTCCCCAAGAATTTAGAAGCCCCTTATCCCCTTCATTTCGCTTCATTTCGACAAAATTCCTTGTTTCACACATCGGGATAGGTTTCACTAAAATGATGTTTTTGAGTAATAAAAGATGAATTTTGGAAACCTGAGAGAGGTTTTTGTCCACAACAGGCCAAGAAAGAAAAACCTCCTTCACCTTTTACACAGGTGTCATGGTTTTAGAGAAATGTCAACAATACAATCGCCTCGGGAGAATTGATGCACCTTTGAAGTGACCTTGGGAAAATCAAGTTTTCTCCTAGCTTGGTTGGCCAAATAACTTTCTTGATGAGTCAAAGGATAACTAGACAAAACGATATTTCAAATGAGCTATCATGAGCTCAATGTGGACTTGAGGAAGGCATTCAACAGTTGACTGCAACAACACTCTGCCTTGAGGCAGCCTCATTTGGCACATTTTGACCAGTCTTGGGAGATTTGATTTTGGACAAGGCAAATGAACTCCAAATTGAAAAATTCTAGTTGGGTTGGAAAGCAAACTCAAAGACCGTTCCAACGAACTATCCTACACCTGATTTTGACACCGGGAAGTTCTCCAAAAGTCTCCTGCACAAAGGCGCTATGCACAGGCTCTATGCGTCGCGCGCCTCAAGCCCAATGCGTCGCGCTTTCCCTGTGCGCCGCGCGCCTCGCGTGACACATAAGATTGGGAGGTCCAAATGACAAACGGCTTGCAGTCTTCAATTTGTAATGAGAAATCATCAATTTTGGTACTTGGACAAGAAATTTGGGCAAGTTTTGGGTCCCTAAAAGGTCAAAAAACATGCAAACAATGACCTCACTGCCCCTTTTTGGACACACAAGAAGCAGTCTTGGGAGAATGCACTTTTGGAGGGGAAAATGGACACCAAATTGGAAAATTCCACTTGGGTTGGAAAGTAGACAGGTAGGGCTTTCCAACAAGCCAATCGGAGCTCAATTTGGACTCCTGCAAGTGCCCCAAAATTAGGCTGAAAGGCGCACGATGCATAGAGCTCAGGCGCGCGACGCATAGATATTTTTGGTCAAATTTTCACTGTTCAGCTCAGAAATTCACCCAGTTTTGACCAGTTTTGCTTCTTGATACTACTCTTGACTTTTCATGATGTAATTTAATAACTATGATGTAATTTTGGCACATTTGTACTTTTTCTAGAGGATTCATTCACTAAAAGGTGAAAATTAAATGAATGAACCAGTTTCCTAGCATATAGGGGTAAGTTGTTTGACTACCTAGATTTCAGTTCCTTGTTTAGAATTAGTTCAAACAGCTCCTAGAATGATGAGCTCGACCCCTAGAGGTAAGGAAAGGGGTTAGGATGGTCTATATAATGTAATTTCTCAATCATTTTCAGGGGTTGGAGAGGTTGGACACTTGGGATTGCTTTGGCATACTATTGTACATATTTTCTCTGCATTTTTGGCTAAGGAAAGACCAGGGTTTTGTAGCACTATTTGGGATCCATGTGGCTTTATGTTTTGATGGTGTGATTATTTTAGTAATTGTAAGTTGATATGTGTATCATTTTCCTTCTTTCATCTTCTGCAATTGAACAAATGAAGTGTTAAGGTAGAATCCATAATTTTCTATGCTCTGCCTTTAAGTTTGTTTTATTTTCCATGTTTTCATTTGTTTATGGAGAATCCTTGAAAGCTTATTGCTCTCCTTAACTTCTCACCAGTCAGATCTAGCCATTCGTTCTCTTTAAAAGCATCAAGACAATCCCCTACCTTGCCCCAAGTAGACCTCTGCAAAAACTGTGCCTCATCCCCACACCCAAAATTGCCTTTCCCTTGAATTCAACTAAACTCCAAAAAATCAATTTCAAAATCCTTGTACTTCACACCTAGCCTAAAATTAATTATCAATTTAGTCATCTCGAGCCTCATTGATTACTTTTTGCCGAGATTGACTTGGAGAGAGCCCTCTCCTGTCCTCGTAGGGCTAGCTACGAGGCTGAGCGTGGTTTGATGTAGCCTTGAGTTTTACCTTATTTCAGCCTAAGGTAGATTTGAGTGCTAACATAGTAAATACATAATTCACGGGATGGGAGGATTACACAGTATACTTAGTCCAATACCACTGACCTTTCTCCACTACCAACGAGTGTTCATAGCCCTAGTGGAGTTGTCAGCATACCCCATCAAAGTCACATCAATCGAAGGAGTGGCAGGATTACACGCTATAATTTAATATAGCACCACTAGCCTTGCTCTACTACCAGCAAGCGTCTATAGCCCTGGCAGAGATACCATCATGCCCCACCCAATAAATCATTGGCTCTTATTCCTAGGGTAGTATGTTGATGTGGAAGGTCTCTTGTATGGTTGTTATATGACTAACTAGTCCTACCAAAGTTTCAATTATATATGAAAGCTCGATCTTATGCTTATAGGTCTAGCCTTCATGAATTATTGTGATCCCTTAGTATTTATGTGTAAGTAGTATGGAAGAGGATTGTGGTGAGGAATATTCAAATTAAAGGTGACATTACTAAAATATTAATATATGCTCCCTTTAAATATGTTAACACTTAAACATGATTTACAAACCAAATCTTTAAATATGTGTTTAAAAATATTGTTAATATAGTTCATACTAAGCACTCATATATGTGTATTTCATTTTACTATGATCGCAAAAGACTCTTCAAGATGCAAAAAGCCTTCATCTTTATACATTGTAAACCTACAAAGCATAAACGGTTTATTTATATACATAATTTATATACAATGTGTTTTAATGACAATATTTATCAAAAAGGTTGAAAATCCAATGTAACAAGACACAAATATTTTCAATGGAAACCTTATTGACTTTAGGCCTCAAATCAATAATAAGAACATATTCAACTTTTGAAAGAAGCAAGGGAGAATTTGTTTTACGAGGATATCAAGAAAATTCTCATCCACGTTTCAACGAAGTCCTGTAGGCTTGTATGAGAATCTAATGAGGAAAATATTGAAATATTAGCAACCTATTTGTGAGAAATATTTTCATGTATACCTATTACATAGCTATCCTGTATTCCACAAAGTTAATCATGTCAAAGTTTAAAAATAAACAAATCAAAATTAAATTATATACATTAACATCCATAAGATCTATAGTATAATCTTCCTGTTGTACCACATGATCAACATGAACAGGTTCATCATCTTCTTCAACATCATTACCCTTAAAATAATCAAAAGAAAATAAATCAAATTTATCATTGGTGGTTAAACTATTAGATTCTTCATACACTAGCAAATAGCTTAATTCAAATTGAATGTTGGCTTTGCCACTCTTTTAGGGTTCTTGTCAAGGTTCAGCTTCATCTGCGCACGGCACTCAGGGCTGCTGTCGCGGCGCACCAAGTGCACGCGGCGCATTGGCTCGGCCCTCCGTGTGTTCTCCTGCTCCTGTGCGGTGCTCAGGATTGCCGTGGCGCACTGGGTTGTCGGCGCGACACTTTGGCCCAGGTCCTTTGCTCGATTTTTCTGGTCAAGAGCTCTTTGGCATCACGTTCTCGCATGGAGGCGCTATTGTTGACATAGCAGTGCCAAGCCAGTCCCTTCCACTCCGTGTGACTTTGACATGGATCTTGGTGGGGGCTCTGTTGCTTCCCCCCCAATACCCCCAAAACTAGAAGCATTCAGATCCTTAGTCACAGCATCTAGGAAACAAACGACTGGCTCTTAGTCTAAGTTTGTCAAAAAACTAGGAAGCATTCCCGCGGTGACACTGTCGGTGGAAGAAACATGTAGAACAACGCTGAATCTCACCGAAAGAGGTCTTATCGGCCAGTTCACAAGGTTATGGCCATCCTCGAAAGTTGTCAAGGAATGGGTAAAGCGAAACTGGACACCTTTGGTCAAAGAAGGAATAAAAAGTCATTTCATTGGCAAAGGTTTCTTTGTGTTTGTGTTCGCAAATGCTGAGAATAGAAGTCTGATCTTCATAAACGAGCCATACTTCATGGGCCCTCAAGGGCTCTACCTGAACAAATGGTCTCCTGACTTCGATCCAACCCAAGACGTGCCCACGGCGGTACCTGTTTGGGTGCGCCTCCCACATCTCCCCCTCCACTGCTGGAGTCAGAATTCGTTGCAATCCATATGTAACGCTCTTGGCAGATACATAGATCAGGCGCCGAGGAAGGATCAATACTCCTGTGCCCGTATCTGCGTTGAGGTCAATCTTGAAGTCGGTTTACACGAAACCATCAAACTCTCAGTGACAGACTGGACTCATTTCCAAGAGCTCGACTATGAGCAGCTGCCTTTTAAATGCTAACACTGCCATGAATATGGGCACTTTGCAAGATATTGCAAGAAAAAAACCGAGGAAACTACAAAGAAAGAAAAAGGAGAGCAATGGAAACAGGTAAAGAAACCAGCAAACAACAGGCAGAACAACAAAAACAAAGGCAAAGAGATAGGGAACAAACTAGGGCAAGAAAATGAAAGCACTCAAAACGCTGGAAGCAAGGAAACCATCAGCATAGAGGAGGAAAGAAATCCTTTTGAATCTCTCACTCCACCCTTAGATCCTCTAGAGGTAGAATGGGAAGATCCTCCCCGGCAGACTAATATCGAATCTTCAGATCCAAGTAACACTCCAAACTCGAACCCATGTAATACTTCATCCCCTTCATGTGCTGATATAATCAAACAAAAGCAGAAGAATGTAGAAAATGAGGGATCATCGGATGAAGAGACCTTAGAAAGGACATCAAAGCGAGTTGGGAGGAAATCAAACAGACAAACTAGGGAAGAAGAATCAGAAAGACAAAAAACCCTGGGAAGTCAAGCTACCATTGAAATGACTCTTGGAAGGAACACCAGAGCAAGGGTCCCTAAGGGAGGTGGACCTACCCCAACAAGTTATAAATGATGCAGCTGGTCTCTAGGAGTTGCAGGGGTTTGGGGAATCCAACTAAGGCAGAGGCTATCAAAGATATAATGAAGATGGAATCCACAGACATACTCATGCTCCAAGAGACAAAAATAGAAGGGGAAATCCTTCTAAACACTAGCAATACAAGATGGAAATTTGATTCAGGAAAGGTAGTCAGTGCAAGAGGTTTGGCTGGAGGAATAGCCACATTCTAGTCCAAAAACTCCTTCTCTTTAGAAAGTTCCTTTGCGAACCAACATTGGATATATACAAAACTGCGCCATATAGCAAGTAATTTTAAGCTAGCCTTGTTTAACTTGTATGTACCTGTGCACTATGATGAGAAGAAAGAATGTTGGAAAACACTCTCGGACTATCTGGAGCTACTCAATCCTATGAATATATTCATAGTAGGAGACCTGAACATAATCTTAGATCCTAAAGAAAAGAGAGGAGGGACCTATCTGAGAGACCCCTTCCTCGCCACAGTGGAAAACCTCATCCAACAATGGGACTTAGTAGACTTCAAACCAATGAAAGGAGAATACACCTGGACTAACAATAGAGTAGGGGAACACCACATTTCTACAAGGTTGGACAGATTCCTCACCAGCAGTTCTATTATGATGGATAAAAGAATTATTTTCTCCAAGATTCTTCCTAAACTAACCTCAAATCACAAGCCAACCTTATTATGCTTAAAGGTAGAAGAAGACCTCGACCCCCTTCCTTTTCGTTTCAGCCCTCTTTGGGCATAAAGGGAAGGGTTCCACGAAATAGTCCAAACTGCATGGGAACAAAAAATGAAAAATACTAAGAAGGCATTAAAAGAATGGATAAAGAAAGTCACAAACACTCCCACTAGTCAGAGAAAAGATGCAGTCAACTAGCTGGAAGATCTCCAAGTGGAAATGGAAGAGAAAGACATCTCATCCATGGATCTAGATAATGAAAAAATTGCTCAATGGAAAACGTATAACTCATTTAGAAGCAAGGAAGAATATTGGCGCATTAAGTCCCGCAGTTTGTGGCTCAAAGATGGGGATAGAAACACTAAATATTTTCACAGAAAATACAGGGCTCGTCTTTCGCGAAACCACATTGCAGAAATCATCACAACTAGGGGACAAGTATGCGGAGGATTTGAACAAATTAAGGAAGCCATTGTGAATCACTTCCAAAACGTTCTTAGTGCAGAAAAGGATGGGAGTCAGGAGGATATTGCAGAATTCCTCACAAACATTCCACATCTAGTCAGCGCAGATGACAACAACACTCTCTTGAGCCCTGTCACGGAAGAAGAGATTGCAAACATTGTCTGGTCCATGGAGCCAGACAAAGCACCTGGGCCTGACGGTTTTTCAATCCACTTTTACAGAAAATGCTGGGAGCTAATTAAAACTGATCTCATTAGAATGGTTCACAGTTTCATGAGGAAGGCAAAGATTGGAGGCGGTATAAATTCCACCTTCCTCGCCCTAATTCCAAAGGAAGCAAGCCCAAGCTCTTTTGACAGATACTGGCCAATCTCTTTGTGTAACTCGTCCTACAAGATTGTGGCCAAACTGCTGGCGAATAGAATCAAACCCCTTTTGCAAAAATTAATATCTCCTGCCCAAGGGGGATTTGTGAAAGGAAGACACATTCTGGACAATGTCATTCAAGTCTAGGAAGCTCTGCATTCCAGTCACTCACGCAAAGAACAAGGTATGCTAATAAAACTTGACAGAGTTAATCATTCCTTCTTGTATAGGGTCCTTTTATCCTTTGGTTTAAGCCAGGACTTCATTAATCTTATCAAAGCATGTTTGGAGAAGATTTGGATTGCGCCCATGATAAACAGTAGACCTGCTAATTTCTTTTTAGCCACTAGGGGCTTGAGACAGAGCTGTTCCCTTTCACCCTTTCTTTACATTCTGATGGCAGACTCCTTGAGCAGAAAACTGACTTTGGAAAAACAAAAGGGTTTTCTACCAGGGATCAGAATTGTGAAAGGACCCTGTGAATCATGCACTTTTCACCGATGATTCACTATTGCTTGGAGGGGCCTCTCCAAGAATAGCTAAATCCTTCAGAACCATACTCCAAAAATATTGTAGCATCTCGGGAGCACTGGTAAGTGAGAGGAAAAGTGTTGTGTATGGGTGGAACACAGAGCAGCACAAGATTGAGACAATTGCAAATGATCTGGGGTACATAAGACATGCAGATTGGGAAAAATAAAATATTTGGGCCTTCCTATAACACTAGGCTCCAACAGAAATTACCTGTGGGAGGAAGTTATCTCGAAATTTAAAAGGAAGATCACTCTGTGGGGAGGCTTTTGGCTAACCTCAAGGGGAAAATTAACGCTCATCAAATTAGTCCTCTCGGCTTTGCCCACATCCCAAGCATCTCTCAAGCTGGCTCCAAAACTAATCTCAGATAAAATCTCCAAATTCATGCACAATTTCTTGTGGAATGGTGGGAGAGGAAACACCAACAGAATTCATTTAATAAGCTGGGATATGGTGAAACGTCCGCTGGTAGAAGGTGGAATTCAAATCCATGACCCTGTCCATGCAAATTTAGCTCTGGGCTGTAAGTTACTATAGCAGATCCATGCAGAGCCTTCTCATCCATTCAGTCAGATCTTTAAATTGAAATATCTTAAAAATCAGTCAATAAAAACCTACAACACGGAGAAATCCCAAAAAGGAACGCAGGCCTGGAAACTTTGTAACAGAGGTATTGAATTTTTCAAATCCCACTTGTATCGAATCCCCGGTAATGGAAAAAATACAAAGCTATGGAGAGATAGTGTTATGGGACATCGCCCTCTAGCAGAAAACCATGAGATTACTGAGGTAAGAGTCTGGCTACAGTCAAAAGGCATAAGGAAAATCGAGGACATCTCTAGCTAGGACAGAAAAGGGAACTGGCAATGTTGGACTTTCCCTAGAATCCCTGAACATTTAAATGCTCAGCTAGATGTCCTTCAAGCCACAATCTCTGACTTTTCCCTGGTGCACACAGAAGACGAATACGTTTGAGGCTGGGGTAAGACCGGAGTATACACAGCCAGCCAGAGATATTATCAAATGCAGAGCAAAAAGGACTTGCCACACCAGGAATCCATGTGGAAGCAGATTTGGGATAGCTTTGACATTCCCAAAATCAACTTCTTCTTCTGGACTCTGTTCCACAACAAAATTCTGACTGGAGATAATTTGTGCAAGAGGAACATAGCTGGACCACATAGATGCGTCCTCTACAAAAGAGCCTCGGAAAATACAAATCATCTATTTATAGCCTGCGAATTTGCAAAGGCAGTCTGGTATTTCTTCCTCACCGGGCTGAACGTGTGTCCTCCAACTCAAAACACGATTGACACCATGTTCTCCTCTTGGAATGACAGATATCCCTTCAGCATAGTCAACAACTCAATTTGGCAAAAGGTGTGGATAGCCACACCAAAGTATGTCTACTGGAAAATTTGATTAGCTCGAAACAAAATAATATTTAACAACACAGAATTGTCTGCAGCAAAAGTGGCGGAACAAGCAAAGAATCTCCTCTTAGAAACTCTGAACCACTCCTCAGTCAAAGACAACAACTCCTTGTGAACTGAAGAAAGGGTGTGGTTGGATGCTTATACAGGAAAGGCCAGTCTTCTAGCACTTAATCGCTTAATGCACAAGGGAAAATGGCAGATCTGAGAATCAGAGGATAGCTTCCAGCAGTGGTGGAAATCTTAGGGCAAGTGCACCATTTTTTTCGATGGAGCCTCAAAAGGAAATCCAGGGAGGTCTGGAGCAGGAGGGGTGATCTTCTTTCAGAATGGGAAAAAATACGACTTTAGTAGGGGTCTTGGAATGAAAACCAACAATGAAGCTAAAATTCTTAGCCTCTTGAAAGCCTGCTAAATGGCCAGAAAAGGAAATCCAGAAGAAATTCTAATCTTTGGTGATTCAGAACTGTTGATAAAAACGATGGTAAACAAGAAAAGGCTCAAGGACTTGGTGCTAAACAAACAACTTTCAAGAGTGACCAGAATTCTGAAAGACTTTCCATCAGTTCAATTCTTCCACATTCTCAGAGGATTAAACAAGGAAGCAGATAGATTGGCGAATATTGGATGCACTTTACAGGACGGAATGATCAGCATAAATGCAAAAACATCGACCATGGCAATCATCCCCTAAGTAGAAAGAGCGCTAATGTAAATTCTGAAAATTGTAATGGTTGTTTAGGCTCTACCCAACTTGTTTTCTATCAATAAAACATAACCGCTCCAGTAAAATAAAAAACTATTAGATTCTTCAAGGCTCCCTAACGTTCAACTTTAGATGCTACACCTAGTCCATCTAAACATTAATTTGGTAAACCAATAGAGGGTAAGAATTTTTCATTAGAATCATCATCTTAGATGCCACACCTAGTCCATCTAAAAGGGTTACATAGGGTTTTACTGCACAAACAGGTGAAAACGAGCAAAACTAGGGTTTTCGTGTTTAAACGGGTAAAGATTTGATTTTTTTGAATTTTGGCACAAAGTGAACAATAGATGATTTTGTCATTTAGCAAGAGGGCAGTAAGAGGTTTATTTCACATTGATTTTGTGGGCTTGGTGGTATTCAGAAGGGGTCACCTGATTCCATTCATTGAATGACACGTAGCATTGGGGGTTGGGTGAAAAAACACTTTTTTGGTTGGGTATCATTTGGCAGATGATCCCACCCGAAATCGCTTATGAGCATTGGATGTGGGCCTTAAGATCAGATGGTGATCATGCTGTGAACGAGCACACAGGGTAATGGGGGGGGTGGGTTAATTACAGAGGTATGGCGATTAAGCATGGGTTAATGATGAACTTAGGCAATGGGGGTGATTTGCGGAGTTTTACTTAACATAATCGTGAATCGATCAGTTAATGAACTTTGTCGGGGGTTTGGCTGAAATTCATAGTTTTATAGTTAAAACTAGATCTACGGATATTAATGTCAGGATTTAATATATACATACGGGAAAGGGTATTAATGGGAATTAATATATAAAAGTTACAAGTTAATATAAAAATGGTGAAAATGAATTGTGCTAAGCATAAAGTATTTTATGTGACTTGTTTTCTTTTCGTATATATGCATTATAACTTAGGCTAAAGTGTTTTTGTGGGTTTTTGGGAAAAACGGGTTTTACATGGGGGTGATTACTTTCCCTAGGCAAATAGTGTTTTAACCTTAGGAAAAAGGGTTTTAGCAGGGAAATGAAGGGAGATGAATTTTTGATGAGGGGAAATCTAGCACTTGTTATCCTTAAGTCATTAAGCTAAAGGTTTGGTCCTTCCAAAAGTCAGAGAAATTCTTTCAGCCTATTTGAGTTAAAGGATTTAAGTACTTAGAATTTATTTATGGGAAATTAGTAAAGTAAAGTGGTTAAATGAATAGGGGAAGTTAATTAATTGGCTTTGTAAACCTTATGCACGCTTAATTGCCCATCCACATTTGAAATACATGTTGAAATATGATAAATGTGCTTTTGTCTAATCAATCATCATACTTCTGCAACCTTTCTTCCACTTACCCATCTACTCATCCTACCATTTTTTCTTCATTTTATTTGGGTGTATTTAGGCTAGAAAACCCTTATACATTTTCTTTTAAAGCAGGAAGCTATCTAATTCTAACCTAATATCATCCAAGGACTCAGATTAAACCTATAAGCTCCTTTTAATTTCTCTACCTAACTATGATCTGCCAACATTAAATTGTTTGGTCAAATTTTATTCTCTAATCTATAAACATAAAATTCAAAGCATAGTAAAATCAAGATTAAACAGTGTGATTACCATGGATTATGGCATGAATAACAAGATGCACACAATCATTATTATGCATAAAAGTAAATAATAGTGGCATTTGGGCTTGCACACTTTCATGGTCTTTTTGTTTTTGGGGTTTGTATACTTTCATTTTTTTGACCTTCTCTTATTCTTTTCGTCCTTCAATTTATCTTTTAGGACATACCCTCTTTACATTTTTTAATGTTTTATAATATGGAAAACATTTGCAGAAAGCAAAGGTATGTACATATTACAAGGCTTAACCTTAGCCATTCAAAACTATGACTCCTATTGGTATAGGAACCTAATAGCAGGAAAGCAAAATTTCATGATCTAGAGAACGTAGAAAATATATTGATAAAAAACATATAACATAATTAAGAATAGAACAAACAAATCTGTAATCACAATTAAGACAAAAATTATTGTAAAATGAAAGTTTGACCTTTAGTTATCAATAATTCATGACACACCATTCAACATTTATGTTGATAGTATATATTTCAGAACATGAAAACCAAATGATCTAATTCCTAAATGATGGCAAACCTCAGATTTGTTTCTCTTTGATTACAAATCAAAATAACAAAAAGAACAAATAGAACTTAAAATCGTCATAATAGAATTTTAGAATTGAAAATAAAATTGTGTAGCATGTACAATCAACTTTTGTATTTAATAAGTTTCTCGCTTTTGTCAACCACCACCCCCTCTCGAATGAGAAAACCAGGGTTTTATATAAATGTTTCGATGATTGTTTTACAAAAATGTCTAAAATACATATTTTGAAATTATTTATTTTTAAAAACAGTTTATTGTTTCTCGTAAATGGTTTTTAATTTCTTCCTTTAACTTTGTACTTAGGACTCCACACTCCTTAATATTCCATGGAGGTAGTTTGTCTAGATTATAATAATTCCTTAATTAATCTTGTATAACACAAATAAGAGTTACGGATTAATAACAACAAATAAATAAACTCATGAACAAAGTTTATAACTTTTCCTCATCGTTAAATTTTCTCATGAAATTGTTGAGGAAAAAGTAAATGTAAACATTATTCACATACTTCATGTTGTTGAAATATTTCGACTCTAAAAATACTCTTCAATTTTAAGTTACGCAATATTAATCATAAGGGTAAATTTCCAAAGAAATAAGCATGTTTTAAATAAATATTGAAAACACATTGACCTAATATGTGTGAACTCAAACTCTTTTTCGATTGAAAAAATAATTTATCATGAATGTAATGGTGGCTTTCACAATAAATGGTCATAAACGCTTTAAAATTTTCAACAAAATCATAAAAAGTTCTCTCCTCCATGGAAAAACACTGTAAATACCTTCAAATTATAAGAACATATCAAGTTCTTGAGTGGACTAGTCAGAGGAGAAAATGCATAAGTGAAGGTAGGTTAAATTCAAAACCCTAAATATTTTACGTGGCTCTATCAACCTTTTACAAAGTTAAATTGAATTAAGACTTACATCTATAAAGGTGTCAAACATGTAATAGTCTTGAGATGAGATCCATATTTAATCAATGGTTGATAACTCCCAACACATGGAGAGTTGGAGGGAGGTTAATGAGCTATTTGAGATGCGATGAAATCTTACAGTGAGCTTTATTTAATTAGAGGATGGTCATTCGATATCGGGTGGCAAGGTGGTGGTGAGTTAACATTCCTTCTCTTCCCCGATGACCTTAGCACGAATGAGTGGGGCCTCATATTTAATACGATATTGTTTATATTTAGTATGAGTTTTATGCAAAACTTAATATAAGGTTTTCAAAGCCTTTTTTCATTTTAATAATCATTTAAATATTAAAGCCTCCATTAAATATATTTATGTGATACTACATTTCATATCCGATAAAAAATCATAAGGTAAATTTAGTTCTTGGTTTACAATGCCTAACCGTAATGAGAGAAGGATTTTTATTATTACTATTTTCTTTTTAATATTTATGCTTTAAAACATTAAGCTCTACCGGAATGTTATAAGAAAACATGGTAAAATTTCAAAGGTGTTTGTTTTTCACCTAAGGCTTAGGTATCTGGAGGTAAAGGTAAAAGTTAAAAATAGAGATTTAACATTCATGAAAGTCTATTTTCAATATTTATTACATAAGTTCTTTAGGAAATTCAACCCTCCCAAATATATAGGAATCAAAGGATTGCATAATAAATAGTTTGTTTGTATATCTAATTCCCTTCATTTTGTGGACAATGTTTCCTTATTTCGTGGATAGTTTTTTCTTATTTTTAGGGTTCTTAGTGAGAGTAATAGTTATTTAATTATGTTTTAGCCACATCTACCAGTTAGTGTTATTTAATCTTTTAATTATTGTATCTTGAATATTAATGTCATATTTAGAACGAAAATAATAATTAAGTGTTTCATATGCATATTTATAATATGGATTTTCTTTAATGTCACTTAGCTACAAGCCCTACTTATTTTCAACTTTTAATCCCTTCTACTGATTTCCCTTTGTATTTTAGGGAGGAATTTGAATCATAGGAGCATGATAAGGAGTTAAATGAAAATGAAACATAAAGAAACACTCTTAGAGGAGACCTAGTTCTAAGGAGGGTCATTTTGGTGACAGCACCTCTAACAACATTACTGAAGAAAGATGCATTTTCTTGGAATCCAAAAGCTACTAAGGCCTTTGAACATCGTAAAGAGGTAATGTGCCCAACCCCGGTATTATCTACACCAGACATCAAAAAAACCTTTATTGTGGAATGTGATGCCTCAGGAAATGGAATTGGTGGTGTTTTAATGCAAGAAGGAAGAACCATTTATTTTGAAATTTGCCCAATCAAAGGAAAGTATTTACACACACCTATTTATGAGAAGAAAATATTGGAAATACCAGATGCACTACAACAATGGAGATCTTACCTAATCAGAAGACACTTTAAGGTAAAAGTAGATCATAATAGTCTTCAATACCTTTTGGAGAAAGGATTATCTTTAGAGCAGCAAAAATGTGTCACAAAGATGTTGGTTTATGACTTTGAAATCATATACAAAAAAGGGAAGTGAAATGTTGTTGTACATGCACTCTCAAGAAAGGATGAGGATGTGGAAACATTGCTTTGTGTCATTTATATTATCCAACATGATTGGATAACCTAAGTAAGGCATGAATGGAAGAATGACAAAGAGATGTGGACACTCATTAATAATTTGCAACAAGATCCCAGTACATCTAATACATTTAGCTAGAAAAACAATTCATTATGGTACAAATATTGCTTATATCTTTGTAAGAATTCCCAATTCATGAAAATTATTAGTTTGGAATTGCACACCTCCCCTTTAGGAGGGCACTCGGGATTTTAAAAAACTCACCACAAGATCAAGAAGGAATTTTTTTTGGATGGCCTTAAATCTAATGTTCAAAAGTTTGTGGAAAATTGTTTGGTTTTCCAACAAAATAAAGTTGAGAAAATTAAGACCATGGGTCTTTTAAAACCTTTAGCCATTCCAAGTCAACATTGGCAGGAGGTCTTAATGGATTCTATCACAGGTTTACCCAAGTTTGAAGGAAAGAGTGTCATCATGGTTGTAGTTGATAGACTTACCAAGTATGCACACTTTTGGGCATTATCTCATCCTTTTAAAGCTAATACAATTGCTACTACATTTATGGAAACAATTCAAAAGCTACATGGAATCCCGAATATTATTGTAAGTGAGAGAGATCCCATTTTCATTGGAAATTTTTGGATGAAATTATTTTATTTACGTGGTACTCAATTTGCCCATAGATCATCTTATCATCCTCAATCTGACGGGAAAACTGAGAGAGTGAGCAAATGTTTGGAAGGATATCTTCATTGTTTTGTATCTTATTAGAAAACACAGTGGATCAATTGGTTACCTCTAGATGAATGGTGATATAACACTTCCATCCATACTGCAACAAACATGACCCCATTTATGGCACTTTATTGATATCATCCACCATCCATCATATCATATTTAAGAGAAAATTGTAAGATTCAAGCAGTGGAAGATCACATCAAGCATCAATAACAAGTTCTGAAACTCTTAAAGGATAACTCACTTTGGCACATAATCGAATGAAGCAACGGGTAGATCAACATCGCAGTGAAAGAAGTTTTGATGTAGGCGACTGGGTATTTTTACAACTACAACCATACAACAAATGTCCCTCAAGAAAGCTAAGAAGGATAATAAATTCACCCAAGTAATATTGTCCTTATAAGGTGTTGCAAAATATTGGTACTATGGCATACAAATTGGAGCTTCCTGCATCTTCTTGAGTACACCCATTTTCCATGTTTCATGCTTAAAAAAGGTTATCGATGATAAGCTCCTAGTTCAAGCAATGTTGCAAGAACTTGACAAAGAAGGAAAAACCACATTTGACCATGAAGTAGTCATGGAGACAAGAACCTAACAGCTACATAATCGATTAATTTCATAGTATCTCATTAAGTGGAAGAACTTACCCACTAATGATTCCACATAGGAGGATGTGAATTTTACACATAAGCATATAGAACTACTCAATCATTAAGGAAAACACATTTTTTAGGGAGAGGGGCATGTTATATCCGTATAATACTGATTTAATCCCCTTATTGTTATTGTTAGTGTAACCCACTATTGTTATTGTTATGCCCCATAGAAGCCCACTATTATTATTTTTGTTCCCTTACATTATTAATGTTATGCAGGCTCTAATTATTTTGTGAACCCTTAGACTCTTATATATACCAAGGATGTCTTCTCATTTGTATCACCAAAGAATTTTTCATTTATGTAATGTAAAGGTGGTTCCCCCTAGGAAACGCTAGTTTTTAAGTCGTTGATCTATATTTTCTTCTATTTTGTGAGATGGTTGCATAACAAACCCATAATAGATGAATGCAATATATCTTAGTACCGAGCCCTAGCTAAACTGTAGGCATAAACAAAAAAATTATGAGAAGAAATCAACTTCAAAAAACTCATGCTAGTCTATGTTAACAATACTTAGCTTTTGTTAAGAGTTTTTTGCATCTTCTACTCTCTTTCCTTACCAACACCACCATTTGCATATTCATTCCTCCCTACACTTAGTTTGGATTTTAGAATATTCAACAAATTTCATCATTCTATTCCTAGCCTTTTACAGCTCCAACCTGCACATCACCATACATTATCCACCATACTAACATTTTGTTTCATTGATACCATTCACCTCCATTTTCCTTGGTGCATCAACCAACACCTGTACAACATCTAGAGTTCAACTCATTGAGTATAAACACAAAAGGAAAACAAAATGCACCTATACAGTTGCCTGTAGGAACAACTATAGGAAATTTCCAAGTTTCTTTAAAAGCTACAATAAGGAATTTTCACCTTCCATTGTCTCTTCACCCGAAAATATTGGTCATTTTAGTCATATGAACCCTTCACAAAATTGCAATCAATATAAAACATCATATATAGGATACCCTATATTTCTATAGGATCCCTTGCAACCAAATAATTTTATAGAAATAATCCACCCCTATTATCAAAATAATTCAATGACCTCTATAACATTTCAAAAACGTATGACCACTCACAACTTGATCTAATGAGCACCTATCTTCATAAATGTCATATATATATATATATAATATATATATATTATATATTATATATTATATAATATTATAATATATTAATATAATTATATATATATTATATATAAGTATAATATATATAAAATATAATATATAAATATATATATATATAATTAAATATATATTACAAAATTTGAAAAAAAAATGAAAAGTGGCAGTGAGAACTTCAAAATAAGATATTGCCAAAGGCGGGCTATTGACCACATATGTTATCTATAAAAGGAAGTAGTAGCAACTTGTTGCTTATAATCAATGAAACGTTCTCCCACTCGACCAATGATATGAACAACTAAATGAACGAGATGGTAAGATAGGTCACAATGATCAACAAATTATTCAGAATGATAGTGTAATCATCATGCACTACATGAAAGTCCCAACCATCGAATTTCCATCTTTAGAAGGAAGAAATGTAACGTATTGGGAGCCCATGTAGATAAATTCTCTAAATCACTCTCCTTCCATAAGAAAACATATAGTATCTTTTGGAAGCTATAGGAATTGGGTATTTAGGATTCATTTAACCACCAACAACAACATGCCCAATATTATGGAACAATATTATGTGATAGGTTGGGATCATCTCTCAAGAACGAATTTCACAACTCATGTGCCTTGACTAGATTGCATTTATGTTGTTGTATTCTACAAGAGGTGTATAAATGTTTCCATATATAGAAAGGATAATTCAACACATTTTTCAATAAATGTATGATGTAGTGGGGTAGTAGTAACATCCCCCTATTTTTACCCTTGTTTTTGTAGCATGAAATCTAACTGCGACTCCGGCTTGGGGAAACTACAACTGACTGAAACTCTATTTAAGCAATTGGTAATTATTAATTAGAATCAATTAAAATTGATGGAGGAAGGGACAACCTACATATCATAGGTCTTATGGATGTTGCTTATTTTAATTGCATGCCCTAAAAATCCACACCCTTTCGAATTAAATGTTGGAACAACTCACAACTAGGAAAATCCATTTTACTTAACAGAATTTAATGTGACACAATTGGAGGCAAACTATAGTTGGTAGAGCTGTTGATAGATCATTAATGAGAACAAATGTTGGAATGGGTGGTGCCCATTCTCATTCTCCCTTATCACAGATCCAAGAGACAACCTTAAAGGGAAGGAAACGAAGAGCCAAGGTGGGGCTCTCTCTCAGTTGTGGGAAGGGATTCAGATGAAATATTACGTATACACCTGACATCAATAAATTAGGGTTTTATAATTAGAATAGGTTGGATGGTTTAGGTTGACTATTGGAATAGAAGTCATTTGTTTGATAGCTCACTAATTTTTGTTTCTAGTGGAACTAGATTCTTCCCCTCCTTAAAAGTTTTAAGGTTTTGTGACCTTGGGCATGTACACTATAATCTTGGGTGTTAACTACCATTATTTTGTTTGAGGCCACTGATACCCTTGTGTGAGCCTATGTTTCCAATGTGCAATTAAGGGATTGAAAATAAAATACTTAGTTCTTGCCTCAGGTTATTAATCTGTTGAGTGCTTTCCTCTAGATTTTAAACCACTCAAGCTTGCCTCTAGTTTCTAAACCATTGAATGCTTAAATATAGCTATTAAACCACTCAGTGCTTACCTCTTGTTGTTAAACGACTTAGCGCTTTCCTTTGGATACTAAATCACTTATTGATTTCCTCTAGTTCTTAAATCACTTGGTTCCTGGCAATTTCCTATTAAGTCACCCTCATGGTGTGTTTAATCCATGGAAAGTAAGAAACATGCTTATTACCTGGATTTGGGTGAAGATCAGTGTTTTGAATATAGAGTAAGAAAATCACTTTAGTGCTTACTACCAAAGAGTAGTTGATGAACAACCTAGGAAGTGGACTCCATCCCCTGAGTGTTTAACCAAATTCATTGGTGTAAAATTCCCCTGTACAAGCATCCCCTCAAACTCTGGATCTAGATCAGGGGTGGTAAGCTACAAGAAATATTGCAATGTAGTTGGTCTATGGTTGGGTGGAGACTGGAAGTCGCTTCTCTAGTTGCTAGCTAATTTTAGGCTACTTAGATAAATATAATGAATTATGTACATTGATTTATGAATGATGGTGTATGCTTTATATGATAATGAGATGGTATATGTTTTTGTATGACTCATGAATGAATTCTTAACTCTTTGTATGTTCATAGTTGACAGATGCATATTATGTGTTTGGTTAAAAGAGTGTATCATGTGATCAACTCTACTGTAAATACCAATAGTTAAAGGTTATGTCACATGTCGAGTATTACATGAAGGTTTAAATAATGTCAAGTATGCATGTATATGAATGGTGTGATGTCCTTTAGAGTTTATGAATACTTATATGCATTGTCGCAATGCCCTAGGAGTCACAATTTAAAGAAAAAATTGTAGGCTTCTTGTGTAAGCATGTAAAATTGCATGCCATCTTAATGAGGAATGGTGAATTCCCATCCCACAGAAGGAATTGTCTAACTTCAAAATGTAGACACTTATTGGATGCATAATTAAATTTCCACATCCAACGAGTACCCATTATGCCTACTTTTGAGAAGACTCGCATTGATAAAAATGGAAGATACATTAAAAAAGTGTGTTCAACAAGTTTTTTTGATGTATATTTATTTTAACGAGTACCCATTATGCATACTTTTGAGAAGACTCACATTGATAAAAATGGAAGATACATTAAAAAAGTGTGTTCAACAAGTTTTTTTTAATGTATATATATATATATAAAATTATCAATTTGGGTCTTCTCAAAAGTATGCATAATGGGTACTCATTGAATGTGGAATTCAATTCTATATACAACGAGTTTATACCTAAAATTTGAGTAAACCTATAAGGAGATAAGCAAAAAATAGAATTAAAAAAAGTAGTTTTCTTGTTTTCCCTCCAAAATTCATAACTATTATTTTATTATTTTAACTATTAGTTTATTTTTAGATCTAAGAGTTTTGTGATCCATAATGTAGATATCAGTCTTTCAGATTAATCACATCGTTGGGATTGGGATTAATCTGAAAGACTGATATCTATATTAGTTTTTTATTTTTCATTAGGAGGTCACCTTTAAGCTGAAACTTTCTCTAATGCATAGTTTTACACTATTGGGTATGTGGAGGACCAATAGATCCAGTGGCACTACTTTAGCAAAATGTTGGGGAAAAACATGCAAGAGTAAATCGCATAGTTAAAAAAGATGGCTATAATGCTCAGTATCTCCCAAAATAATCGGGATGTACTCCTCAAGTATTTGGGAGGTATACACCACCATCTACCTGGGAAAGTGATGTTATTGAAGCCCAAACCAGTGGACGATGCTTGTGTATAGGAACAATACCTAGAGAACACAGGCCTAAAGAAAGCACAATCAAGTGGATCGAAGAAGAGTAAGCAACAGGATGCTTCTAAAGAGGGGAAGTAGAAAACATAGGGATAAAAGATAAAAATATAGTAGACACATCACACCAGTGCAAAGATACAAAAAATCACTATAACAACTACAACATTGATGAACATATAGAGGAAAATTACTTGAAGTTGCAACCAGATCTTAACCCAAAGAAAAAAAAGAAAGACGATAACAAGAAGAATATCATGGCCACTAGTTCAAGAAATGAGGTTAAAAGTAGCTTGGGTGTGTATGAGAAGATCATATGTACATTAGTGTGGAAGGAGGTGAATCTGAGTAGCCTTCAACAATAGGAAGAGAAAGAAATGACCAAACTCTTCCATATAAAGAGACAGGTCAGGAAGAACAATATTTTTACTCTCTTTGACTCAGGATCATAGGTGAACCTCATTGCAACATAGTTGGTCAAGAAACTAGGATTGGAAGTTTCTGATGATCTAAGCCCATATGCACTAGGATGGGTAAATAAGGATGTAGATTTGAACGTAACAAAATAGTACAAAATTATATTTTCCATTTTTTATAATTTATTGATGAAGTAGATCTAGATGTGGTTCCCCTTGATATATGTGGCATCGTATTTAGGAGACCCTGCATGTACATGTGAGATGCAATATTCATGCAGAGAGACAACTAGTATCATCTCATCAAGGATGGAAAATCATTCACCATCAATGTGCACAATGGAAAGTCAAAAATATCATTGGTAAGTGCCAACCAAGCCAATAATTGATTAATTCCAAAAAGAAGTATGTTTTATTGTTTTTAAAAGATAATAAGTCAATAACAGGAAATGCATCCCTGGAGGGGAGTACTAAGAAGAAGAAAAAAACAATTGAAAGAGTTTTTGCAGACGTACAGGGATGTGTTTCAAGACCTTAAAGGGTTATCATGCAATAGGGAGTGGATCATTATATCCAATTATTGTCGGACTCCCCATTGCAAAGCATTGGGTTGTCTAGAAAGTGAGGTGAAGAAATAGTTCCAGTAGCTACTAGAACAGGGTTTCATTCTATTGAGTACATCACCATGTGGATCACACCTCCCAGGTTGCAGTGCACTTTGGTATAGTGAAGACCATGGTGAACTTGCAAAGGTATGTGTATTGGCTAAAGATGTAAGAACAAGTATCTAGGCTCATAATAAGATGAATTATTTGTTGTACCAACAAGCCTAACAAGATGAAATAGGGTCTATATGATCCCTTACCTATTCCCACTCATCCTTAGAAAATCATTTCCATGGAATTTGTTGGAAGTTTACCAACAACTAGGAAGGGACATGACTACCTATTCATGGTAGTTGACAGGTTCAACAATATGTGTGTTATGATGCCCTGTAAAAAGACCATTAGTGGGAAAGAAGTAACAAACTTGTTCTTTGGATAGGTCTAGGTGCACTTTGGGATACCAAGGAGGATTTGTTTCAAATAGGAACACAAGAAGTTTTAGTGAATTTTGGACTACGTTTTGGGAGAATATGGACACAAAGTTGAAGATATCTACAACATTCCATCAACAAATAAATGGGAAAGCAAAAGTAGTCAAAAGGAATTTGGTGTACTGTTATGCTATTGACCTGCAAAAAGATACCCAATTACAGAATATGCGAAGAAAGATACCTAGAACATAGAATAGTAAGAGTCAACAACAAATATTTTATTATTCAGAAAGCAATGTTCACTGGCCTCTTCGAGGGGGCAACCTCCAATAGAGGAGAGCTCGATTCAAAAATAAGACACGATGCTCCTCGCAGGGAGTCTCTATCCTTTATATATGACTCATACATGCAATACCATGGATCAATACCATGGGTTTTATTAATACCATCTATCTAATACCATGACCCATTTGCAACTAATTGTGGTCCTGTCATTAATAGCGGGTTAACCAATTACAATTATTAATATGGGCTTTATTGACTCTTTATTATGACATGATCCCACTACATAAATAAGGGGGTTAGGGTGGGACCCTAACATGCCCTCCCCCTTAAGAATAGCCTTGTCCTCAAGGCTGAAGCTACGAAAACTGCTGAAGAATAATGGCTGGTTCCCAAGTTGCATCTTCCGGAGAGGTGTCTTTCCACTTGAAGAGGACTTCCCTAATCACTCGGCCACGCAGGGACCGTTCTCGTGTGTCCAGGACCTGTTCAGGTTGAAGCCAGATTGACCCTTCCTCGTCCAATTCAGGTAGACTGGTTTGAATTCTCCAATTGTTCCCAATCACTTTCTTGAGGCATGAGACATGGAAAACTGGATGGATTTTTGCAGTAGTCGGCAAAGCTAGCTTGTATGCTACTTCTCCAATGCGCTGAAGTACTTGATATGGTCCATAGAATTTTGGAGATAGTTTCTGACAACCCTTGTCTTTGAGTGATG
>APFE031121504.1:62404-77386 GCA_000404065.3 Pinus taeda
CCCTTTTTTAGCAATTTTTCCATCCTATGTGAGCTGATGATAGAGGGGGCTCCCGCCTGGAGTCCACAGAGGGTATGTGTGGAGTTGTTCTACTTAAAAATCATATATAACTCCTGGAAATCCATTGTGATTGGCCCAAGAGTGTGAAGCCATTCAGCCCCGAGGACAATGTCGCACCCACCCATTTGTATTGCAAACATGTGGGTGTTCAACTGATAATCCCCCATTTGAAGTTTGACATTTTCACAGCGACCTTCACATTTCATTGTGCCCCCATCTGTAATTTGGATTTGGAAGTTAGAAACTGCTCGTACAAAACAATGCATTACTTCTGCGACTTTTTGATGGATGAAATTATGTGTACTTCCACTATCAATCAAGACTACTACTGGGCGATGTTTAATAAAACCTCTGATTTTGAGAGTTTGAGGTGAAGCAATCCTTGCCAAAGCATGCAGTGAAATAACTATTTTGTCAGGGACATTGTCGTTTTGGTTGTACTCTTCTAGCCTCAGGTTCCTCAAGTGGCGGGTCTTCCTCCGATGAGCTGTAATCAGTGGCATCAATTTGAAAAAAATTGGGCTCCTTGCATTTGTGACCTGGGGAGTACTTTTCATCACAGTAGTAACATAATCCCTGCTTTCTTCTTTCGGCCATTTCTGCAAGTGACACCTTTTGAACCTTAAGTGTTTGAGTCGTGCTGTGAGCCTGTGTGGGGCGCCCCTTGGCGGTGAAATTTGGGCGAGTGGACTGGGCTGCTAATGCACGTTCCATGTTATGAGCTACCTTGCAAGCCTCCATCCATGTGGGAGGGTGGTGTAGTTGGCTGTGGGCTTTTATGGCCTCTTTAAGACCACTGATAAAACATTCCATGTAGAACACATCTGAGAGATCCCTAGTACGGAAGGCTAAGGCTTCAAAGGCTGTAATATATTCATCCACTGTGCCAATCTGTCGCAGCTTAGTAAGACGACCCAAAAAAGAAGATTCTTGGTCAAAGCGGTCTGTAAGAGCTTTTTTGAAGGTGGCCCAAGTCAAAAAGGGTGCAGTGCAACGTTGATGCCATTCCCACCATTTCCACCTTTCATTGTCCAAGTACATGCTCCCCACCATAAGTTGAGTCTCATTATCTAATATGTTATTTAGATTGAAATATTGCTCCATTTGTGCTATCCATGTCGCCGGATGAGAACCATCAAATTTATGCATATCCAACTTGGGAGGTCTCGGACGAGATTGTTGTTGTTGGGGGCCCTAGAGGTGAGGAGAATGGCTAGACTCACCCTCACTGTGTCCATTGCCAATATACGCCTCCTCATGGGCTTCCTCCTTGCCCTTCGGGATTACGCTCGGGATTAATATGGTTAGTATGTCAAGCTGAGTTTGGAGGGAGTGCAAGGTATGTTCAAGTTTGTCCATCCTCTCATTGGCCATAGCTTGAGCTCTAGTTTCTAACATGCATAGACCTGATGCTCTTGAAATTTGGGTCCGCCAAATTTTTTTTTCACTAAGAATTGAATGGTACCACCGTGCTCAGCTCGTCGTCCTGATTCTGATGGGATAGATCACCAATAAGCGCCCCGGGAGATCTCAGACTTTTTTTTTTATCTGTTTTCTGAAAGCTCCTAATGGAGTTTTACTCCTTCCTTAAGGAATACAGCAGTCACCGAATCCTAAAAATGTCAATTCTGTCAAAAGTCCTATGAAAATCATGCTACGATATAGGAACCCCACACAACTACTGAGAGATCTGAATGGCGGATCGGATAGCTCTGAGCGGTTGAACAGATTGCTGTTGCGGATCTGATGGATCTAATAGATCGGACTGATGTCTGCTGCTACTGCACCCCTTTGCGCGAGCAAATCTGGTAGTGATCCCAAGATAGAAAAGGGAACTATGGTCTCGAGGAGTGTCAGGTGCTACAGATCGCAATATACATAAGGGTCTGACAGTAGTACTCGACCCAATGTTTCAGGGCTCTAACTAAGGAGGATCAACCATGCCCTTAGACGTACAACCCGACTACCCTATTGTACGGGCGAGTAATCTCTCCGAGTGCTATTCTCGGTGTACTGTAGCAGCAAGACGGCCGACGGTTTATCTATGACTAGGTTGCAGAGGAGCTAGGGGGCTTCCGATATACCCAGAAGGTATGTGGAAGATAGTCCGTACGCGATTCTGTCTAATGTGCTACTACTCGAAGGGGTACCCACAAGGGTTACAAGGGAGTCCAAAAAGCATGACCACCTCTTGTATTTCCTGTGTGCATGCCTCCCCAAATCCGCAGGTTTATGCGCTCAACGAAAGATCCCGTGGTTTAAAGATGTCAAAACACGTCTCTAGCCAAATTTTTTTTTTTTCTAAGAAATGGAGATCCCACCAGCCCTGGAAAGTGCTTTGATACCACTTGTTATGCTCTTGACCTGTAAAGAGATACCCAAATACAGAATATGAGAAGAAAGATACCCAGAACATAGAATAGTGAGAGTCAACAACAAATATTTTATTATTCAGAAAGCAATGTTCACTGGCCTCTTCGAGGGGGCAACCTCCAATAGAGCAGAGCTTGATTCAAAAATAAGACATGATGCTCCTCGCAGGGAGTCTCTATCCTTTATATATGACTCATACATGCAATACCATGGATCAATACCATGGGTTTTATTAATACCATCTATCTAATACCATGGCCCATTTTCAACTAATTGTGGTCCCGTCATTAATAGTGGGTTAACCACTTACAATTATTACTATGGGCTTTATTGACTCTTTATTATGATGTGATCCCACTACATAAATAAGGGGGTTAGGGTGGGACCCTAACATGTACCCTCTGATGGGATACAACCAGAAGCATCTGAAGACTTAAGATGAAAACCTAGTATATATATAACATATCAATCTACACTTCTATAGGAATGTTCCCATGTGAAGCTTGTTTTGGATATCTCCCCACTTTATGTTTGGAAATTATATATGGGAAGTAAGGAGGAGTGAGGGAAGATCTTACAAGAGATGCCTTGAGGGCTAAAAATTTTATAAATAATATTAAGTAGATTCATGTGCAAGTACAAGAGACATTGTACATGTCACAAGAGAAGTGTATGGCCAGGCATCATCAACATAGAACAAAGAAATCATTGAAGGTGGTAGACAGAGTATGGCTACAGTTGAACAAGGAGAGTCTACAAGGGCATGGTAGGAAAATCAAGGCTCTGAGGTATAATCCCTTCGAGATACTATAAAAGGTGGGTGATAATGCCTATCAACTTAGTTTACCATCATATATGTGCATTTATAGAGTTGTGAATGTAGAGAACAAGAAACTCTACGAGCCTTTCATGTTAGATCATGAAGGGGAATAAGTCCTACATTCTATAGAGGATTTGGAGGAAAATTCTCAAGAAAAGTTGACAAAAGATATAGTTTTGTAGAAGAGGTATAAAACTACAAGAAAGGGTTAGCATGACCTTTGGAAAATTGGCTTAAAAGAACAACTTCCGAGAAAAGATAAATGATACACCAAAGAGAAGGTCAAGGAAAAATTTCCTCACATCATTCAATAGAAGATTTTGGGGACCTAAAGCCTCCCAAAATGGGGAGGTGTGATCTGTGTTATATCATTATATTTTTTTCCATCCATCTCGATGCTTTAAGAGTTGGAAAAATGGAGGGATCATCCCATGGAACCATTTTTACCAATTGGTGCTAGTTTGGCAAAACAAGGCCTAAAACCTTCCAGGACAATTTTGAGGCATCAAATGACATTTTTGGGTGGTTAAATGCTCCTTATTTCATGCCACACGTTGTTTCATATTATACACGAGGACCTTTCCAATGATGCAAAAATCACATCAATCAAAGTTTGCATGTCAAAGTTATGCCACTCAGAAGTTGACCTTTCAGTTTTCACCACCATAATTTGAGAGGATGCCACGTTAGCCCCCATTATTCATGAAAAATGGGATAGCAAAGTGATTATGATGTAGAAGGATCTAGAATATTCTATATTATAACTCTAGTTAAGAGCTAACATAGTCAAACCTAACCAGCAGTAGGCTATCGGATGGTGTTATAATCGTGCCATTAGGAGGTAAAAGGGTTCCATTCTTTCAAGTGAATTTGTTCCATAGCTTAGAAAAAATAGCCAAGAGGGATAGGAGGTAGAGTACATAGAGAGAATTTGCACATTGTAATAGCCCACAAGCCACATGGCATATTTCTATGTACTTGGAACCATTTTTCCATTCAAAGAAACATAGTGAAGCAGTGGTGCTTTCTAGCTCGGTTTTCTCCTATAGGGTTTCCCGAGTCATATCCTGTGCGAATTGTGTTTGTGAGCTTTTATTTCTTCATTCTCTATTTTCCGCATAACTTTAAATCACATGCATACACTATTAAAAATAATCCACATATCTATAAATCTAAAGAGAAATAAAATTTTAATATTGTAGATCTTGGATTTTTAAGTATTATTTTATTAGATTTGTTGTGATGAACTCTCTAGTGGAATATCAACGAAAGTTTACATATTAGTATTTTATGCATAAACAAAGGAGGTGGGAATATTTCCTGCTATTATTTTACTTTTCATACAGCAACAATTATCAAGAGTTACTGAAAATGAGCCATTTTTAGGTTATGTATGTAGAAAGTTTAACACCCCCATTAGCTGGAATGACCTAGTAAATAAAATGGTTCTTCGACATGATCTGTTATAGGAAATAGAGCAAGAAGTAATTAGTATCAAGATGCTAAAAGCATCCTAGGATAGACAAAAGTGCTATGCAAACCTATAGAGAATGCATGGAGAATTCCAAGTGGGTGAGAAAGTATACATCCACATTAAACCAAAGAAGAGCTCATTGAAAGTGGGATCATATGCTATGTTAGGGTCAGAGTTTTGTATGCCCTTTTATATCTTAGGAAGAGTGATATCAATGTCTTATAGACTAGCATTTCCACCCACTATAAAGACATAATGTGTTTCACATATTCTTGCTTAAAATGTATGTATGTGACAATAACTCAAGGGAGAGTTCCAACCAAAGCTACTAAGCATCCTAGACCATAGGAAAAGCATGCTCTAGAGTGGTATAATAGAGTAGGTTCAGGTGCAATGGAAGTACTAGGACTAGATGAAGCAACTTCAGAATATGTAGATCAAATGAGGGTATTTTACCCATTTGGTCTAATATGTAAATGGATGTAAATAGTTGTAACTATAAAGCTCATTTTTTGTTGTTTGTCTCTATTTATAGAACATTGAGGATGGTGTTGCTTTAAGGGGGTGGGATTTGTAACATATACCCCTATTTTGACCCCTACTTTTGTAGCATCAAATGTGACTGTGACTCTAGCATGGAGAAACTACAATTGGTTGAAACTTATTTTACTACATGGTAATTGTCAATTAAAAGAAATTAAACTTCTTGGAGGAAGGGACAACCTACAAATCCAAGTTCTGAAGGATGTTATTTGTTTTTATTTCTACCCTAAAAGCCATAACCTATCGAATTCAATCTTGGAACCACTCACAAATAATAAAATCCACTTTACCTCAGCGACTTTAATGTGACATTATTGGAGCCGAACTAGATTTGTGATGGTCATTGACAGTTCATTAACAAGAACATAGATTTTAATTAGTGGTTCCCATTCTCATTATTCCCTATCTCGAATCAAGGAGACAACCCTAGAGGGAAGGGATTGAAGATCCAAGGTAGTGCTCCCTCTTGGTTGTGCGAAGAGGCACAAGTGAAATGCCACATATACATACAACAATATTAAATTGGGGGTTCATTCACTGGAGTTGGTTGGATCGTTTGGTTTCAATATAGGAATAGAATTCATTTGTTCAATGACTCATTGCTTTTGGTTTACAATGGAATTGGATTCTTCCTCTCCTCCTACACTCTAAGGCTCTGTGGCCTTATGCTTGTGCCCTATTACCTTCAGTGTTAACTACCATTAATATGTTTGAGGTGACTAATATACTTGTGTGAGCATGTGTTATGAGTGTTCATTTGAAGGAATGAAATTCATCTATATAGTGCATTCCTCCAGCTATTAAACCGTTGAGTGATTTCCTCTAGTTGTTAAATAAATCAGTTTTTTTCTCTGGATGTTAAACCATTAAGTGCTTTCCTTTATATGTTAAACCACTCAATGCTCCCCTATAGTTATTAAATCTTTCAGTGCTTCCCTCTCGCAATTAAACCACTTTCTACTTTCATTTGGTTATTAAATCACTCAATAATTGCTAATTGTATTTTAAACCATCCTCATATTGGGTTTAATCCTCAAAAACTAAGAAACACGTCTAGTACTTTAATTTGGGTGAATCCCTATGTTTTAAACTTAGAGAGTAAGTGGGTCACTAATGTGCTTACTACAAGAGATTTGTTAATGAACTACCCAAGCAGTGTGATCCATCTCTTATGTTTGACCAAATCCATTAGTGTAAAATTCCCATTCCCAGTCATCCCCTCAAGCTCTGGATCCACCTTGAGGGTGGACAATTGCAAGAAATATTACAATGTCACTAGTCGATTGTTGCATGGAGAGTGGAAGACCCTGTTGACAAGGTTAATCCTCCCTAGGGACAGAGATGATCCCTCTAGCATAATGAGTGGGTCTAGCAAGTGAAGGGACAATCAAATATATTTATTCCTAGATCATGATTGAAAAATAGAACAAGAGAGAAGGCCTACCTCGCTCTACTGCTAATTTGATTTCCTTTTTGGGATCCTCGAACTGCTTATATCAAGGTTTTATTCCCGCTTCTTTTCTCGCTTATGTACCTACAAAAACAACCAAGAGACAACAAAGCATGCCAAAACCAATATCAAATCCAATAATATTCTATTTGGCTCATCAAGGAATGCCAAACAAATACATACATGAACATATATTGGGAAGATGAACTAGCAGTTGTATTATTATTTAAAGAATAAAGGGGAAGCTTACAACCATAGCCTTGATGTTGAAAGGATCTCCTTGATTGGCAATCCAAGTCCAAGCCAAGAAACTCTCCAACACTCCTTCTCCAAGTCTAATGAATAACCTCTAAGCACAATCTCGGCATAGGGGTGCAAATGGACATAGACGAACCATTTGGGAATGGTAGAGGGGAAATTTATAGGCTCGGAGAGGGAGTTAGACCTCCTCCAAAGATAGGATTAGGCCCACATATTAGGGAGGTATCTCATAGGTATGAGAACGAGAGATCAAATTAGGAGGATTTGACCTCATCTATGTGAAACCACCTCCATCTCGTCGCTCTGGAACCTTCTAGATCATGAAGCTTCTCATCCTCTTTGGGAAAAATTCCTTTTTAAGACCATCATGGGTATGAGGGAGAACATAATGATGCCACCACTGGCTTAACAAGGTGCAATAGGCAATTATCGTGGTTTTGATCTTCATAAGGGTGATGATTCTCATTTTAGGGTCTCATGAGCTATTTCTTTAGGGAAAACTCTAGATATTTTCTAGGCAAAGTTAAAGGAGGGATCTCAGTTATACACATTGATGAGTATACTGTATAATGATCATGTTTCGGCCACTTCAGCGTATGTCACAGGGAAGTGTGGAAGAGTCAAATGAGAGGCAAGATGGATCACCCAAATGCGAGAGGACAAGTGACTAAGCAAGGATATCCCAAACTCGACATGAGAGCAGAAGAGTGTCATGTTCAAGAGTGACATGCTCCCTATACAAAGGATGTCTCATCTTCATTTTCCCCCACTATTTCTAGTCAGTACCCCAATTATTTTTATCACAAGCTTGAGGCGGATAACATATGCTTGTTATGTAAGTTCATTCTTCGAATGATTCCATACTAGTAATTACGATCCCTAGGAAGGAGAAGCTTGGTCCCATCATGTTAACGAGCCTTTCGTCATAAAATTTTAACGAGCCCAATGTAAGAATAACTCGATGTATTTTTCATGTTTAGAGAATTTGAAAAAGAAATGATAAAGAAAATTCCATCATGTCCCTTTTCGTGATTTGTCCCTCGAACCTGAAAAGGTAGAAAACAATATCTGAGGGAACCTCTTAACCATTTTGACCAAGGTGTACCTTTTTCGTAAATAGTCAGTCTCAGCCTGAAAAAAGGGTAAATGCATACGGAGGTGATGTTGATTCATTTACTTTAAAAAGTTCGAAACGACAAGTACTTGGTCATATTTTTAATTTTCAAGAGTTAGAAAAGAGCTGAAAAATAACTCCAAGGGGGTTCCTTTTTCGTTTATTTAAGG
Organism: Pinus taeda; assembly: GCA_000404065.3. Classification (NCBI taxonomy): domain Eukaryota; kingdom Viridiplantae; phylum Streptophyta; class Pinopsida; order Pinales; family Pinaceae; genus Pinus; species Pinus taeda. Next base: position 70,670 of record APFE031121504.1, read on the forward strand.
AGTCTGAAAAGGAGATAAAATAAAATTCCTAGAATCGGTCAATAATGATCATTATTCACATTCAAGGCACCTGTAACTGCACAAGAAATGCACCCATCACTGATATCGAGAAAATATGAATATATTACAAAACTATTTGACAAAATGACTTTCAAAACTTATAAATAGGAAAAAGTAATGTCATTTTTTACCATTTTACCAAACTGAGCTTTGAAAGTGTTTTTGTGCCCTAATTTCCTTGATCTTCTAGTGCTTCTTGCAGGAGATTTGGGGTACCATTTCATGATCCATCTACGACAAGTACGAACCTCATTCCTGCTCTTGCATTTCATTACCTGTTTATGAAATTTTAACAGTGAATTTTAAGCTAAAAAGAGGATTTTTAAAATTTAGGTCATCGAGGACCATCGTGGGTATGTGATCAGACATGCGATGGTCGTGCTCGAGCCTAAAGGCTAACGCGATGGCACCAAGAGAGAGGTTTTGAGATTAAAAACTCATTTTAAACCAAAATATGTTCATTTTTATCCCTGGAAAAAGAATTAAGAAGTGTTTAAATGTTGTTTGTAGGAGAAATATGGTCCTAGAATGGAAAGAAAGAGGCCATGAGGCCGAGGATCACCAAGAATCTCAAGGTCCAGCATGCATAAATGCTTTGATGGATTGTGGCCTACTGAAATTATTTTGCACCATTGGGCTGAGGGACAAGATGGAGTTGTTACCTTATCTGGGTAGCCTTTGGAATGTAGATCGAGAAATGTTCATCATCAAAGAGCAAGAACTGGAACTAGAGGAAATGGACATCTATTTCATCACGAGATTATCCCATCAAGGAGAAGCCATTCAACTCTTTGGAGCTCACCAAGGAGGTCAGAGTACTAGGAATCTAGTCCGTAGATACTCTTCGAGAGTCAAGATAACCAATGGAGGTAAGGTGAAGATCACAAAAATCACCAATAACCTCATTCTGAGAATAATTTTTTCACCATAGAGTATGTATCTAGCATGCAAGCTCTTCATGAGGCTTCCAAGTCTTAGTTTTAGTATGCTATCATTTATTTGATCCCCACCATCTTCAACTAGTGTGGAGGTATTTTGGTGAACATGAAGCGCCAACTGACCAAAGGTAAGCACGGACACCTAAAGCAGTTCGGGTTTGGTTCCATAGTAGCAGCCTTCTTGTTGGACAGAATACTGTTTTTCTGGTATCAGTGGGTAGAAGTACCACATCCTACCCCCCTGAGATCCGAGGCTCATGAAACGGAACCAACTCATGCCATGAGGAGGCACGAACCAGCATATGCACTACCCACCACAGTTATTTTCTTGGCTTGAACGCCAATTACTTATGTTTGATGATATTCTTATGCCAACAAGGATTTCAGAGGGGATCCAGATCTACCTCTGCCACCCAGGCAAACAGTGGACTAACGTAGTTAAAAACTTGTTTTTTGAACTTTTTCAAGTTTTTATCATTTTTTATGAGAATTGAATATAAAAGTTATGATAAATCTGCAGATGTGGGACCAAAGAGACCACTAGGCATGTCACCAATAGGATGATGAGCTGCCCATCCGATAGTAGCTGTAGACTACGAGGAAGGGGTTGACCCCTTAGTCGAGATGGAGTGCAATCTGGAGGAAATCACCCAAGGAGTTCCAAATTATGCCACCATCGATGATGTTCCACTACATTGGTAGAGACATATAGTTGGTGTCTCTACGAGACTACGTCGGCTATTAGGCCCAATGAATAGAGTAGTCGCGTGCTACCATGAGCACCGCACAGTTTGATAGCTCTTCTAGTCATTTACACATTTTGTAGGCTTTGAAAGCCAGGTGTCTTAGAACACTCTATTTTTTGATATTTTGATGTAAACACTCCGAAAGAAGCGATATATATATATACATGTTTTGTTTCTACTTATGTGTTTATAACATGATTCAACTTTACAAATGACGCTAATTTCTATCAAGAACAAAATTTGCTAATGCATCAGTTAATGTATTTAAATTAGGTAGAATATGTTGATATGTAATGTAATCAAAATTTATTTCCAACAATCTAAGACGTAGATACATATGCAATATTTGTGGATTTATTACTAAATAGTGATTGTTCAGTTGTAACATAACGAGCTGTGGATCCAGCTTAAAAATTAAATCCCTAATGCCAAGAGCAACTACTTCTTACAAGAGTTCAATAACTGCACTATACTCAGCGATATTATTGGTTGTTCGACCAAGGCAGATACCTTGTAATCTAATCAGCTTGTGATTAGGGTCATAGAGTAACCATGCTGCAGAAGAGAGGCTATGTGTGCTACGACAAGAACCATCAACAAAACCAATGTAATGACACCATGACATCTGCAAACCGAAAGGAACATAGGGTAAGTAGAAAAACATATGTATGCAAAGAAAGCAAACACATCAAAAACTCAAAATGCCCACTAATGAATTAACACACTAATGTAAAAAAGTTATCATACGAATTTCACACATAATACTTTTTGAGATACAACCCATTTCAGGGTTGTGACAATGCATTTCCCTCATAATCACATAGCACATAAGCACCTTTATGTAAGACCCATTTGATAATGTAGGGCCCATGCCACATAGGTTGGAACTTGAATGCCCCCAACTTATCATGGGCTTGATCATAAAGAAGGACCAAGTCACCTTGAGTGAAAGTGCAAGGAGAAATGGTTTGGTCAAAATGAGCTTTGACTCATTTATTTTGAACTTCGGTAACCATCATAGCAATACTACGAGTCTCATCAAGTCTCTCAAGATATAGTAGCCACTCCTCTTCAGGTGAGGTATTCGGAAGATGTTTGATAGATAGCTTAAGTGAAGGGATTTCACATTTTATTGGAAGAGTTACCCCTAAACCTTACACCATCTAGAATAGAGTGAATCCAGTGGTCGTCTTAACAGAGGTTTGGTAAGTCAAAAGAGATGAAAAAATTATTAAATGCCAATCTTTTCTATGCTTCCCAATAGTACACTGAAGCATAGTAATCAAAACCTTATTGGCTACTTCAACTTGGCCATTGGCCTGTTGATAATAAGGATTCGAGCTATCATGTCGAAGGCCCAACTGAGCAGTTAACATTTTCATCATGTGTTGTCAAAACTGTGATCCATGGTTAGTCACGATAGCTTGAGGGACACCGAAACTTGCTATAACATGGTTAAAAAGGAACTGCGCAGAAGTAATACCATCGACATTGTATGTAGGCATCACCTGGGCCTATTTCGTAAAATAGTCGATGGCAACGATGATTAACCATGCTGCCTAGCCGAGCGACGGTTACATGTCATGAAATCAATGCCCCATTTGGAAAATGGGCCAATGGTAATTACTGGGTGTAGGGTGCAGGTGGGGCATGTTGTTTGCAGTTGAAAATCTATCATTCATGGCATTTTGGATAGCTAGAATGTAATCTTTGAAGATAGAAGGCCATAAATAATTTACGTGAAGGATCTTATAAGCAATGGCATATCTAGACATATGACCACCACAGGTGCCAGAGTGGCAATCATTTAGGACCCGCTCAGCTTCTTCAAGGGTGAGACATCTGCAAAAGATAGAGTCCAAACCGAATCGATACAAGGTATCATCGAGGATTCGATAGGGTTGGGACTGATGGCAGATCCGGTGCTGGTCTGATCAAGACAACTCAAGTCGAAAGGTCTGGGTTTGGAGATAAACAATAATGTCTTCACACCAAGGGTTAAGATTTTTGATCCGAAACGGTGTTTCATTGGGTATCTGCTTCTTAAAATCAATTGGGCTACTTGCAGACTGAAGAGCACAAATTAACTCAGCAAAGATGAACGATTTCTTTGATTTGGCAGCCGTGAATTCTAAATCAAACTCCTTTAGGATGACAATCCATTTGGATTATTTACCCCCCACGAACTGAGGAGTCGGTATACATGTCATGGGGTTGCAATCACAAATTACGGTGGTTTTTCATAAAAGGATATAGTGTCGAAACCTTTGGATGGCATGAACCGTAGCCAAAGTAAGCTTCTCAACATGCGCATAGCAAGACTTGCTATCAAGAAGATTTTGGCTCAGATAATAAATTACGTGATTGTTGCCATCATCGTCGTCCTAAACTAACACCATAGAAATGGTATTATCAATTGCAATCGAATATAGGAAATAATCATGGCGGTAATCAGGGGGATGGAGTAAAGGAGCACTAATCAAGGATTTCTTTAAAGCATCGAAGGATTCTTGAGCAACTTCATCCCTAATAAAAGGGATCCCCTTCATTAGTAAGCGAGTATAACCCTTGGAAAGTTTGGTGTAATTCAGGACAAATCGACAAAAGAAATTAGCTTTTCCCTGCAAGTTCTGCAATTGCAGCAGTGATGAAGGAGGGGGTAGATTGACTATGGCCTCAACTATCAAAGGATCAAACCTGATCCCTTCACGAGACACAAAAAACGTAAGAGCTAGCTCGAATCGATGCAAAAAACACACTTGTTTGGATTGAGATGGATATTATAATGCTAACATCATAACAAGATAGCTCTCAAGTGATCTAGATGGTCAGAACATTTAGCCACATGAGCAAGAAATTCGTCGAGGTATGGCTGAACAATATGTCAAATGTCATGGAATGCATAGGACATTTCTCGCTGGAAAGTGGTGCCAACATTCCTTAGGCTGAATGGAATATTTTTGTAAGCAAAGATACCCAAAGGATAGATAAAGGTTGTTTTGTGTTGATTGCTGAGTGAAATGTTAATTCTGTTATAGCTAGAAAATCCATCCATGAAAGAAAAAATCTCACTCCTTGTGCATTCTTCAATGATCTGGTCGATAAAGGGAGTAGGATAATTGTATTTAGGACATGCGTGATTAATATCACAGTCATCAACACAAACACATATCGTGCCCTGCTTTATGGCAATAGGGACGATATTGGATACCCAATCCATTAATGGAATAACATAAATGAAACCTTCTTTTAAGAGTTTTTCTACTTCTGCTTTGATATCAGTAGCCTTTCGAGGGTGCACGGGTGAATTCGTTGTCAAACAGGCTTAGCACTAAGATATGTCGAGATCTGATGCACCACTATAGCTGGATCAATACCATGCATCGCCTCATATGACCAGGCAAAAATGTCTCAGAATTATTTAAAAATTTGAGTATAGATTTTGATCTCATATGGAGAACAAGAAACCCCCATATGGATGTTCTTGACAATTCCTAATTTAACATAAATGTTAATAGGCATTGTAGCAGTGATGTTTCCCATATTACCCTTTGACAAAATTTCATGTACCCTAACAGGTGCTTGAAATGGAGGCATAAAACAATGAGAAATAGACACTTCATGACAAGAAGGCATCTCATCGAGGCAATGGGGAAGGAAGAATGATGATGTAGACCATTCCATGGAACTTCCTACAGAGACGTGACCTTCATAATACTCTCATAAGTTGCGAATGTCTTATTCAAGGGATCCAGATAATCCCAAGAGCCAAGCCAAATGAGTGAATTTGATCTTCGGAAGGGATAATCCAAGGATCAATAGAATCTGAGATCATATTGAATGAATGAACATTTGGAAGTGGGAGAGTAAAAGTACCCATTAAAGAAGATTCTTTGAAGAGACCAACACCCACGCTCTTGTAAGGAATCTTAGTATTTCCCACATAAGGAATGCTACCATTGGACGAACCAGAATAGAAGAAATATAATTGATCAACTATGACTATTTTTACTTCGTGAGGAAAATGAAGCACACAAAGCAAGGAAGACACCACAGAAAACATGGTGTGAGTCCAACTTCATCCGAGAAGAAGGTTGTAGTTGAGATTGACATCTACAACTTCTACTTCTAATTCAACAGTCTTGCTTTCTAACGTAATCAGTAATCTCATGAGAATACCATATGGTTGTGAAGCTCTGCCATCAAAGGCTTCCAAGGTATTCGGAGATTGGTTAAGAGGAGGAGAGCCAATGGCTTTCCAACATGAAACTGACATGATGTAGGTCGAGGCACCTTCATCAATAGCCATTCGATGAATCATCTTATTCTGATAACGACTTGGATCAGAAATGTGATCTGATGAGGAAGACGAGGTATATGATTCTCTAGATCTAATGTAATCATACTCAAATCCGAAGGATTGATAGCAACTATAGCAGACAACAGTGACTTCCATTGCGCTCGATAGGATTGGAGGACCTCCAAGGCAGACATCACCGAACGCACCTGAGCCAAATCCTAAACAAAATTATAATGTTGCACAGCTCTGCCATTCATATTGAAAGATGACTTTCGAAGAACACCTTTAGGGGGTGGTCAAATGACAGACTCACTCTTAGGGCACTCATGGAGCGGACTAGAAGAGGACGGAGTAGAGTAGAAGGAGCATCGTGGGTCCTTGGTTCGAGTAGAAATCGAGATAGGTGATGAACCTTACATCATGAACACTTGGGAACCTAAGGAAGCAGAAGATTGAGGCTAGCCTACCAATTGGGTCTGCTGTGATTGAAATGTTTCTTTTAAGATAGCCAAAGTCCCTGTCATGCGGAAAGAGTTATATTTGCGGACAAATCTAACCTCCCTAGGAGTCTAAGACTCTCTAGTGACAAACAAACCAAACAAGAGCAATCCTTCTCTAAACACACATTATTCTATGAGAATTCAAATGTTTTCGATCTTACCTTAGGTCCAAG
>APFE031121507.1:0-41707 GCA_000404065.3 Pinus taeda
AACAATAATAATATAAAGCCACAAAAATAACAATAGAGGGATTTTATGGGGCACAGTAATAACAATATGGGGATAATAAGGGCACAACAATATTAATAAGGGATGCAACTACAATAGTAATGGGGTAATCACTAGTATTATAGGGACCCAACACAAAAAGGGTCCATCATATTGAGACCAAGGAGTAGGTCGCTGATATTCTTACGAAGACCCTCGGGAAGGTAAAATTCTTAGCCTTCCATGAACGACTTGGAGTCGTGGAGAGACCCTCTTATGAGGGTCCTGTATGCGATGGATAGTGAGCTTTGGGAGCTCCGAGGGGCTTGGGATACTTCTTGGAGCGATTAACGACCATAGGGTGACTCACCCTCCCATAGTGGTGCATTGTGTACAAGATAAATGGTTCACCTTCCCCTGTGATACCCCATGGTGGCATATGCATAGGATAAGTGGTTCACCCTCACCTGTGACATATGAGCAAGATGAATGGTTCACCTTCTCCTGCTAGCACATCCTACCCATGTAGTTTGGGGCTCATGGTAAGGACCTCTCATCTGGCCAATGAGTAGGGAAATGAGGATAGGGACTATAGTAATACCGATGGGTGCATTATGTACTACCATACTCCCTATGCTAGGATGTTGATATTGATCTAGGATCAATGGAAATTGACTATGGGTCAATTAATAGTGGAATGACACACTCTCTGTTGTTGGAGACTAACTTTGGGTCAGTAGAGAATGGTATGATACATTCTTGATCAGTTCTTCTTTCTTCATGGTTCAGTAGAGCAGAGAAGTGCAGTGACAGGGATGGTACAGATTATCAGACAATTTGGCAGGTGATGTTCTCCCTAGTTGAGAGGGAGTGTTAAATTTGGCAACTAGGGCCAAACATCACTTTGGACAACTCTTATGAGGAAGCTAATATTTTTCTTGGATTCCTCTTTTCGAGAGGTGTAGGATTGATCTTAAAGATCATCCCATTCTGACATGTACAAATGAAGTTATGAATTTATTTTGATTATGGACAAATTAAAAGGTCGGCCAACCATCAAATTAGCCTCCTCCAACCTTCAACGTTGCATATAAATACAAAGTGCCTCCTCCTCATTTTGGCATCTCATCACATTCATCTCTCTCTCTCTCTCATCTTGATTGGGTATGGATTTTTGGGTCTCTCTCTCTCCACTCGTGCGAAAGGAAGACTGTCTTTTCTAACTGCTGTGTTGACCAGAGTTAATTGAAATTTCAGGAGGGTGACTTTGACCAGCGTTGACCTTGTTTGACTTCAGTTTTGTGAGGGAGACTTTTGTTTGGGTAGTCTGCTGTTCTAGGCACAAAAACCGAGGTAGTTTGACCCCTGCGTTGACCAACGTTGACTACCCTAATTCAGGTTGTTGCATTAACTTTTTGTTGACTAGATTTGACTGGTTATTTTTAGACTGTTTTGGGCTGCATTATCTTGTTGTTGGAGGCTGAGTTGACCAAGGTTGACCAAGTTGCTTTGAAGGTCAATTTCATCCCTATTGACCAACATTGACTTTTTGGTTAGGGCTTTTTGTTTTTGTTGTTTTGACTGATCAGTTTGGGCAAGTGAATATTGTAAATTGTACTGTCTCTCTCTGTTGAACTTTTGAACAATGATATGAAGAATTGATCAAGGGTTTCCCCATACTAGGGCTTTTCCTTAGCTGGTGCCATATCTTGTGTCCTCCTGCGTTGGCTTGTCTTCTACTGTTATTGTTTATCTTCTATCTGCATTTTACTATCATGTTGATGTGATTGCTATACTAGATATGATATTGGGCTAATAAAGAAGATTGAAGTAAAATTTCTCTAAGCATAGAACATACCATTGTTATCCTAAAATTAACATATCTCTTAAGAGATTTTCGCACTTTTTGCTAGGTGAACTTTTTGGAGATTTCTTGATGCACTATGATGTTTGGATTTTCGCTAGTCTTTGGAGCTTCCTTTTAATGCGAAGTTAATGAATGGATATACTCTCTCTCATGTAAGTCGAGTTTTGATGCTATTCTTGTTATTTTACTGGTTTACTACATGTTATGGTTATCATTATTCTTGTATGGGTTAAAGTATATGTGAAATTCTTCTGGGGCCTTGAATAAGTAATTAAATGCATGCATTGAGCTTTGAGGGATTGGGCGAATGTTCCTAGAGGCACCTCTTAGGTTAAATACCTCGAAACTTTGTCTCCTTCGCAAATTTGAAGTATAAATCTCTATTGACCTAGCCACTGCCCTTAGAGAGGCTAGGAAAGGTCAATTAGTGCTCCTTAGATCACGAAATTTCATGATCTATGTGTATCTTGATTCTTGACTCCATTAAGCCCAAGCAATAAGGAACTGATCCTTGTATCCCTTTGGTGGTCAAATTTACCTCTCTTTTCCTCACTTTTCCAATTTCTAGGCCTAACCCTAGAGGGTCACCTAGGGCATCAAGTGAAATGTTTTATAGCCATCCAAACACCTTGAAAATTGGTCCACAACTGCACTGGGTATTTTCAAGGGGTCCTCCAAATCTCAAGCAATTTCAACAGGGGACCATTTCAAGCCCTAGCTTGAGGATCATTTCTCTCCGTAGGCTGATTTGGGTTAGTGTCCTCATTTGGATCATTGCATTCAAATATGAAAAGAAAATTAGTCCTTTGATCCTATTCTCCTCCCCAATTAGGCCAAGCTCCTCTTTGAGTGATCAACTCCATACCCTTGACCTAGTTTGGGTCCGCTTGGCTTCTCTGTGGTCCCAAAACTTTGTAACTCATATTCTACAAGGATTGCATCTAAGCCATTTCTCCACAAGGATCCTTAGACCTAGGAATCCTCTTGTCAAGAGATATTCTCAAACTCTAGGCTTAAATATCCTCCTAGCCCTTCCCAGAGAGTCCATCACCTTGTAGCTTAAGCAAGTAAGCCACATAATTGAGTGTCTCTTGCAAATAGACTTGAGGAATCACTCTCTATCCACTCACTTATATACTCATCTTCATGATTCCTCTTATACCGGGTCTCCTCCCATTGATGAAAGTCTGTAAAGAGGAGGGAGCCTTAAATGAGGTGCCAATGGGCTATCACTCCATTGTTGCCCATTGATCTAGTAGTTTCTCTATAGGATCCCCCTCCTAGGACCCTTGTTAGTTTGAGTAGTAACAAGTTATTGGAAGAAAAGTTTGGCAAATGGAAGATGTATATTGATGAATCTGATCCTGATCCCGAAGTTGAAGGTACATGGACTATGTATTTTGATGGATCTTATTTAAAATCAGGGGCAAGAGATGGCATAGTTCTCATATCCTTATCCGCAAAGCATACTTTGTTTTCTCAATGCTTATATTTTAAATGTACTAAAAACATAGCTGAATATGAAGCTTTGATCTTGGGGCTAGAAACTGCAAAATCTAAGAAAATCAAGAAATTGATAGTTATTGGGGATCCTGACATTATTGTCTCGTAATTGAAAGGATCTTGCAATACTAAGAGTGAAGGTTTAATTCCCTACAAAGAAATAGCATCAAAATAATTGAAAGCTTTAAAGACTTCTCCATTAAGGTTTCCTAGAAATTATAATCAATTGGATAATACTTTGGTAGTCGCTGCTTCTAGTGATCAAATCTTGGATAAATAGATTTTCAAACATGGGAGGTGTGTAATTGATACCATATGTTGTCTTGTTATACATGATTATTCCAAGAATTGGCCTGTGTTTGAGGATGATATAGAAATAGTTGGTTTTATGCAAGGTGAAGAATAGGTGAGGAATATAGAAAAGGATATTGATTAGAAAGTCAATTTGACAAAAATGATAGAACCTAAATCATCAATGAATTTCGGGAATCCTTGGATACCATTGATTTAAATCTAGGTTCCCCATCATCTCCTCAAATAGTCAAGATAGGAAAGAATCTCACCAAGCCTGAGAGGGTGGAATTGTAGAAGTTATTACGTGAATTCAAAGATATTTTTGTGTGGTCTTATCAAGATCTAAAAGCATATAGTCATGATATCATCAAAAATACTATACCTCTGCAAAACCTGTTAAGTAGAAGTTGAGAAGAATTAACCCAAAGCTAGCCCCTTTGATCAAACAAGAACTCAAGAAGATGGTTGATGTTGGTATCATTGTCCCTATTAGGCATTCGTCATGGGTATCTAATCCTATGGTGACTAGGAAGAAAACTGAAAACGTTAGAATGTGTACTGATTTTACGAATTTGAATCAAGTTCCATTAAAGGATAATTACCATTTGCCAAACATGGAAAATCTCTTGCCAAGGATAATAGGATCCCAAATGATGTTTTTTCTTGATGGATTCTTAGGTTGTATCCAAATAGTGTTAAGTGAGGAAAATCAACTAAAAGAAACCTTCAAAACCCCATGGGGAACCTATAAATATCTGAGGATTCCCTTTGGATTAATTAATGTTGGATCCACCTTTCAAAGGGACATGGAATTTTCTTTCCTAGTTTTGATAGGAAAGATAATGGAACTTTATCAAGATGATATGATGGTTGCCTCTAAGGACAAATATGATCACTACAAGCACCTCAGGAAAGTATTTGAAAAATGTTGGTAATACGATATCTCCCTTAACCCAAAGAAGTCCATTTTTGGGGTAGATCAAGGAAAATTGTTAGGACACATGGTATCCAAGGATGGAATCAACATAGATCAAGAAAGACTTGATGTTATTAAGAACATCCTGGCACCTAAAGACAAAGGATCATTACGATCTTTCTTTGGCAAGATAAAGTTCATTAGATGATTTGTCACAAACTTTGTTGAAGTGGTTAAGTCCATGAACGATCTGTTGAAGAAGGATGTGCCATATATTTGGAATGACCTCCAAGACAAATCATTTATGGAAATCAAAGATAGAATAGATTTTTCTCCTAAATTGATGAGCCCTCACTCTTCCAAAGACTTCATTATTTATTCATTTGCTTCTCGGGATACTATAGTTGGGGTATTGATGCAAAAGGACATGGAAGATAATGAGAAACTGATAGCATTAATGATCAAAACTTTAAGAGATGTTGAAACCAAATATACCCTCATTGAGAAATAAGCATACGCCTTGGTCAAGTCATTGAAGTATTTTAGAATATACGCGGGGTACAATAAGGTACATGCATGTGTTCCTTATCTTGTTGTTAAATATGTGCTTGCCCAAACTGATTGTTTGGGATCAAGGGAGAAATGGGTTTCAAAGATCCAAGAATATGATATAGAAATTCGCAAATCGTGGTACATGAGTTATCCCGACCTTTGTTTTTCCACCCTTCTTCATATGCCTTTTTCCTTTGATTGATTTTGCTTCATAACTGCGCGGATCTCTAGGGATGAGAGCATGATGTGTAGGATGTAGCAGTAGGTACCCCCTTTTGAGATGGGGCATTTCACTGCCCGCAGGGGTTGGAACAATCATGGGTTCCTTAATATGGAGGGGGCTCATCTAGGGCCCTTAGGAATGAGGGTGATGGAAATAAATATGGGTTAGAGCTCATGTGTGGTTTTTTCCCAAGTGCTAAATTTGTATGTACCAAACATCTTTTGCATTTTGTGGTACATTTCCTGTTGAGAGTGGCCAAATTATGCCTTTTTGGTCCTTTTTATCTGCATCAACCTCATAGGCATTGTTCCAAGACCGACCCAAGGTGTGGACAAGGGGAGGCAGAGGCTAATCCTATGTGGACCCAGTGGACACATTTGGACCCGGATGGGAAAAATGATGAATGGCCCTAGGTAATCACTTTACCCATGCAAAATTGACTTAATATTAAAAAACTATATTTCCAAATTCCATACACGACAGGGGCAACTAGGAAGGCGAATCCGCATTGAATGTGTATATGATTAAGTCTCATGTTGATATTTTAACTAGAGCTCATGATTATGGAGAACCGAAATCTTTGAAGGCTAAAACTACTTCCGATACTCAAGAACCTCTTCATATAGAGAGGCCCGCAGTTGAAAATATACCTCGAGTGTTGAAAGGCTCCTCAAAAAGATTGCTTTATAATCCAATCGCTAGGGCTGCTCAAAACTATTCCATTCTTGAATAGTTAGCTCATAGCCTCTATTCTATGTTGGGGTAAGAGGTACTCTAGTCATGTCCTGCGCAAAGGAGTGCTTTTCTCAATGCAATTGGAGCAGTTGACCCTAAAAACTCTCTAATGATTACATTTGATATGTCAAATGTCAAAAAGAGACTCCTTCATCACATTAAATCTACATATCGTAAGAAGGGGCTTCCACATGTGATCTAAATGTGATGATAGACTTAAAATGATGTAGAATTGGTTATCCATTAATTGATTTGAATGTTAGCTCAAAGCATGGAAATCGAGGAAAACTGCTTGAGAATAAGACTTTACGACAACTGATTAAACATAATAAAGATGCATAACAAAAGTGAAAATAGTAAAAATACAACAATACCAGACAACAAAGTTGATTATGGAGTTTTTCCTTTATGGACTATGTCCAGGTCCGCTTTCAAGATGGGCAATCGCTTTATTAGAATTAAAACAGACGAGGTCAATTACATAGATATTTGATCAGTTTGAATGCGCATGCAGGCAATTCTAATCACTGTCATTAGATAGCCCTCTGAACTAGCTTTCCAACGCCTGTCACGGTTCCCAATTCCGACTCTGGATGCTCCTGTTACACTGAAAACAAAACTGCCAATGACCTCCAAAATCTGCAAACAAAAACCAAAACCGCTCTCTTCCTGATCAATGAATGAAATCCGCCTCTTATAGGCCTGTAGATGCATCAAAACTACCTTGGGCTGATTTCAGGATGAATTTGTTGCTTCAGGATGTGTTTTAGAAATTGGTCTTGTTGGGTTTTGACATCTAGGGTTAGTTCCTAAGGTCATTGCATTAGTTCCAACGAACAAACCATTTAAAACCCAAAAATAAACGTTGTATTAACTCAAAACCGCAGGCGGTCAACTAATCGAGCAGAGAAGGTTGGCGGTTGCGTGTGACTAGCCACGGTCTAACAGCAGGCAGCCACCTCTATGGTCTGCCCTAGCGGTTCCGGCTACCCTCGCACTAACGGTTGCCTGTGTCCACCCCTGTTGTGGTTCCGAAGTCCTGGCAGTTACCACTTAACCCCGTTAACTCCGACGGTTTCAATACGTTCACATGTCAAAGCTGCAGTGAAAACTTCGAAGCGGTCAACTGACTGTGGTTACAAACCCCAACAGTCTATCAATGCCCCTGTCACATGTGCCCTGTCCCCTTCACGGTTGCGCTGTGGTTAGGGTGATGGTTTAGGGCCTGTGTATTTTAATTGTATTGTTTTATAATGTTTTTGTTTGCAATTACATAGGCCGAGAGTTGGTATAGCTTAGGTTTTTCACTTAGAACTTAGGTTTATGTAATAGATTTAATGCGATGGTTTGGTATAACATAGGCTTAGGGTTTTAGCATTAGGGAATGGTTCTTTTTTTAATGCATTAGGTTAGGAATGTAATGTATTAGGGTTTTTATAACTTTTTATCAAAATAGATAAACAAAATCCATTTGTCCCAAATGTCACAAAGCGACATTAGAAACATGAGACAAAACCCCAAATGCACATCATTGACACAAGTGGCATTTGCGACGACAACCTAATGACGAACCATATCGAACCTCTGCAACGGATGACACCCATGTCGATGATCAAATCTTGCGAGGCAACGACAAGACACATGTCGTCGACCAAATCCTGGCTAAACTGCCGATGAACACAAGTCGACAGCTAGGTACAAACCCATATCAACTGAACGCCATGAAAACCATATTACCTGAACAACCTGATCCATAACCAACAATGTCGAAACTGACGACAATATTGAACACTGACGACGACACTTGAACACCTGTGCAATGATCTGATGAGATCCTCCTGGATAAACATGTGTCATGTCTATGTCATGTTGGAAAGTTATCGGGTCCCTTGAAGTTGTTCCCTCTCCTACTTTTTTAACCCCATTCGATGGTCATTCTCATAGGCCTCATGGGATTCTACCTGCCTTCCCTATTTGTGTAGGAGGCAAGGTTGTTAATGTGGAAGTAGAGATAGTTGATGTTAATCTTGATTATAATCTTTTATTGGGTCGGAACTGGGTATATGCGATGGATGCCATAGTTTCATATTTGTTTCGCATCATATGTTTTCATCATTAAGGGAGAATTGTTACGATTGATCAATTAGCTTATTCCCCCAATGACCCAAATGCATTCGTGACTCCACTGTCCCCTTAGCAAAGAATACCAAGTAACCTACTAAGAATTTAGGAGCTGGTATGTGTTCTTCATTGATGGGTACTTTTGATCTTCCACCTCGTATTGCTTACATCAATGCCATCTCATCCTCCAAGGTGGTACCTCGAGAATGTTCTTCTAGAAATCATTATTTTTCGGATCCTTGGACCTTGCCCCTCCTACTGCCACATTAGAAGATAGGCAAGTTGGTGTAATGGCTTATCTTATATCTGCAGCAAAAATTGCACATCAAGCCATTATTAATACTACAGATTTTGATCCTATCCCCATTTCATCAAAGGATGTCAATGATGATGTGGCACCCATATGGACAAATGATTCCACTTTGGCTATGAATTTCCTTGATATCGTTTTACCATCTGAGAAGGCAATTCTAGAAGTAATGACTGGTGTAGAGAGATCGTGGGATGACTTGCATCATCAGTCCTATTTTTTGCCTAATTTGCATAAGGTCGAATCAAGTTTGTCTAGTCCTCCTTCTTAGGGAAGTGTTCACAAAATTTTAAACCCTTTGGCTCCAACATATAGCTTTGCCAAAGGTAATATGGCTAACATCTCATAAACTCTTTCGGTGGAAATTTCTAAGAATCTCAACGTCATTGAAAATATCTTCATCGGAGTTGATTGTTCCCCTGAAGAGAATGAAATTTATACTGACCTCTTCAAAGAATTTAGAGATGTATTCGCTTGGTCTTATGAGGAAATGTCTGGGATTGATCCTAGTATAGTTCAGCATGAGATGAAGACTTCCGAAAATGCAAAGCTTGTGCGTCAAAAGCTTCGACCAGTCAACCTAGGAAAGTTGTGGCTATCAAGGCAGAAGTGGAGAAACTGCTTAAAGCACGTTTCATCTACCCTGTTCCTCTTACTAAATGGGTTTCGAATCCAATCCCTATGGACAAAAAACAATGAACAATCTATGTATGCATCGATTTTAGGGATTCAAATAAAGCAGCCAAAATACAATTTCCCCACTCCATTTATAGATCATATAATTGATGAGTGTGCTGGAAATGAAATTTTTTCCTTCATGGACGAATTCTCTGGATATAATCAAATAACAATTCGTCCTTAAGATCAACATAAAATGATGTTTATTTTCCCTTGGGGTACATTTGCATATAGGAAAATGCCTTTTGACCTTAAAAATGTTGGAGCTACCTTTCAATGGGCTATGTCATATGCTTTCCACGACATCAAGCACAAAATCTAGACTTATTTGGATGATTTAGCTGCTCACTCTTGCAAGAGAATGAAACATCCAAAGCATCTTCATTTATTTTTTGAAAGATGTTGTCACTGTAAAATCTGGTTGAACCCTAATAAATGTGTTTTCACCGTTACATCTGGTTGGTTGTTGGGATTCATTGTTTCTATTGAAGGGATTCAGGTTAATCCTTCCAAGGTTGAGGCAATACTTCGTTAACTTCAAAGTCTCCAAGGAAAGGCCAACTTTTTAAGGAGGTTTATTGTGAACTACGCTGAGATTACAAAAAGGCTTTATGCATTTACTAAAGAAAGGAGATCCATTTGTTTGGGATGAATTCACTCAAAGCTCGTTTGATGCTTTGAAAAAGGCATTGACCTATGATTCCCTTTTGAGTCCACCTGATTATAGAAAAAATTTCCTTTTGTACCTCAGGGCGGTAGAATCAACCATAGGTATGGTTATGGTTCAGGAAGATGATGCCCTTAGAGATCATGTGATTTATTATCTAAGTTGTGGCTTAGTCGGTCCTGAACCCCGATATTCCCATGTTGAGAAATTAGCTTTAGCAACAGTTCATGTTGTTCAACGACATTGCCATTACATTTTGCTGAGAAAAACCTTTGTAATAGCTGACGTCAATCCATTTCATATTGTCCTAAGTAGTCGAGTGATTGGGGGAAAATACAATAGATGGATTGTGATTTTACAAGAGTTCAATCTAGAGTTCATGTTAGCCAAATCAAATGAATCTTTGGTTTTCGCAGAATTAATTTCGGAATTTCCTTGTGAGGGAGATGTCACTTATGAAGAATCATTTTCGGATGAACATCTTTTTCTTATCTCCTCGCAAGATCCTTGGTATTGATACATCATTGTATATCTCCAAACTTCAAAGTTCCCTTAGTCTTTTTCTAGGGAGGAACGCTGAAAATTATGTCGCCTTGCTAAGAGTTATCTGATCATTGGTGATACCTTATATCGTCATGGGGTTGATTCAATCCTTAGGCATTGTTTGACCTTAGAAGAAGTTGAGTCAGTTTTAAATTACTATTATAGTGGGGCTAGTGGTGATCATTTGTCTGGGCTTGCAACAAATCAAAAGATCTTGCGTGCAGGGTATTTTGGTCTTCGATTTTCAAAGATTGTATTGAAGTGATAAAAAAATGCCACCCTTATCAAATCTATACTCGGAAAATGCGTGTTCATCCAACTCCACTCTTTCCTGTCATCATTGTCGGTCCATTTACTAAGTGGGGAATTGATTTTACAACTTGTCACTCGACTTCGGCTAAGGAGCACAAGTACATTATTGTAGCAGTAGATTACTTTATGAAGTGGGTCGAAACTATGCCCACTTTCCATAACGATGGTGAGACAAAAACTATTTTCCTTTTTAATCAAGTTATCTCACGTTTCGATATCCCTAAAGAGATTTTCATTGACCATGGCAGTCACTTTCAGAATAAGATGATGTTTGAGTTGAATTTGACACTGGGATTTCGGTAGGAGCATTCATCTCCTTATTATCCTCAAGCTAATGCAGAATTTGAAGCCGTTAATAAATCCCTTAAGACCATGCTGCAAAGGATGATTAATCAAGTTAAGCCCAATTGGTGCATCATGATTTATCCTACTTTATGGGCATATCGAATGTCTGTTAAGATTGCCACGGGGTTCACTCATTTTCAGTTAGTTTATGGTTTGGAATCAATATTTCCTATAGAATGTGAGATTCCATCTCTTAAGTTTGCAGTCCGACTTCTTCCAGACACCCCAAGTTTAGAAGAGTGCCTTGTCCATTTGGAACATCTTGATGAGCAGCACCGGGATGGTGCCACAATGAACGAGGCTAATAAGAAAAGAGTTAAAGCTCAATATGATAAGTCCATGCGACCTAGGGTTTTCTCTGAAGGTGACCTTGTCTTGGTCTACGACCAAGATAAATACACCTTGGGGGCAAGAAAACTCAAACCTATGTGGTATAATCCTTTCATTGTCAAAATGGTCATGAAGAAAGGTGCTTATGAGTTAGTTGATTTTGAAGGGAATGTGTTGTTGGAGCCTATAAATGGGCTTTATCTCAAGAAGTATTATGCTTAGGCTCTTGCCTGAGCATTTGCTTTGTTTTGTAAATATTATATGTAGTTTAGTTTCTACCTATGAGTATCATGGTGACAATTGTGTTCTTGATTTGCTTTGGCAGGTTTCGATGGGTGATTCGATGTACCTAGGATTAGTAGACGAGGCTAATAGGAACACCAGGAAACTAGCTTTCGCATCATGGGGAATTCATTATCCATTTGGTTGGTTATTGGTCCTGCTTCTAATAATATGGTTGAATACATTATTGTTATTAATTTACTTTTTGAGGCAATATCTTATGGTATTGAATCATTAGTGGTGTAGTTGGACTCACAACTGGTGGTGTCTCAGTTAAATAACATTTATCGTGTGAGGGATCCTTCATTACATCGTCAAATTCTGAGAGTGAAATTATTACAAAGGCCATTTAATTTTATCACATTCATTCACATTCCATGATTAGATAATGCATTTGTTGATTCTATAGCTAACCAAGCATTGAATTGGCATATCAATCATTCATCACATTAAATCGAAACATCAAATATTAATATGTATATATGATAAATTCAACCTGAAATCTTTGTATATATCAGTGTTGATAATATCGATGATATTTGAAAATATCACCAATATATCACCAAAAAATCACACAACGACCCAAAATATCACCAGGCAAGCTGGTTTGCAGCTACAAAAGCAATTTTTTTACTTTTATTTGCTCATTTTGCTTTGTTGGTCTTGGAGAAGGAAGGGGAAGAGCTTTGTGGTGGTTTTCAAGGAGGGATTGAGGATCAAACAACCATTATCATCACCAACCAAAAATGTTTTGTGGATCAAAGATTCAAGAAAATTGAGACAAACTTCGTTTCTTCCATTAATAGGTATGTTCTTAAAAATCCCCATGTTAATTTTTTTCATAGACTTAGGGTTACACTTGCTTGCCTCTTTCCCTACCAACTTTTTTCTTCTTTGTTTTTCTTCCATTTGCTATGATTTTCATGCCCATGAGCCAGTGCAAGGGTTTTCTCCATATTTGGACAGCAAGCTTCATTTTTATTTTTTAACTTTTTTATGCACCCTCTTATTGCCATTTTTCATTGCAAGTAATGTAGTAAAAAAATATTTTTAAAATGAGGTGGCTGTTATTTTTTGTGTATGGTGGTTTAATGCCAATTTTTTTTTTGGTTCCCTATGTTTGAATTAATCCACCACAAATATGCTAAAGCCCATGGACCCATTTTGGGAGTATGGGGAACTTGATAGTGGGACAAATCGGGTATATCTAACATGAAAATTGTGTAGGGACAAGATGACAGTAGGGGTTACACGATTGAAATACCATCTGGCTAGACTCCCTGGACATGAAGTTGAGATTTGTAAGGAATCTAGTGTGGAGCTCATACAAAAATCTCTTCAAGCAATTGAGGAAAAAGAGAGAATGAAAGAAGAGGCAAAAAGAAATAAGGTTGAACATGCAGGTGAATCTTTTGGGATATCTTCTTCCAATTTGAGACTAAGGGTAGTGGGATGGACTCCACAACATTACCTTCTAGTGGTAATGCTACTGGGGGTGGGAGGTCATCCTTTTTTGTTCCATGAATCGGACATGGAGCACAACCTTCCTGTAGGTTTTAACCCCGTTTAGAAATTACCTGCATACGAATTCCAAAAACCGAAAATAAACAATGGCGAGAGCATAACACCTAAAAGAAATATACATAGAGATTTTCCCCTAGATCCCAAAACCGGGACTACGAGATTGATTTTTCATTATGTTCCTTTCAATGTTACAATACACATATATACATGCTGAAGCATCCATAAACCCCAATCCATTAACCTTAGATTAGAACATAGCCGTATTTCCCTTGACCGGATATACAAAATACCATGGACCGAAAACCATCGCTCCCAAAACCATGTGCGAAATCCATGCACAAAACCATAAGTCAGTCCACCCAACTAATATAGGGTCCAAAAAAAATTTCCCTGGGGCGCTACCCTACACCCCGTAGAGGGGGGATACTGCCCCCCCTCAAACCCCCCCACTGCACCCAGCACAATGAAGGGGAATCTCTGCCCCCTCTAACCCCCTGGTTTAATTACTAGGGTGAGTCGTTGAAAGAATATAACACAACCCAACAGTTCCATAAAATCAGTTGTTAAGAAAAAGTAGAAGCGAGAAGCAGACAGAGTTATGGGGATGTGTCTTTTCTGGAGCAACTTACCTCTCAACATAACCAAAACCAATCCATTTTGGTAGCCAATGTGTGATGCTATTGCTATTGTAAGCCCAAGGTACAAATGTGCTACATATGAGGAGTTGCGGGGGCCAATCCTTCAAGCAAAAAAGCAGGACATCAACTCCAGATTGGCGGAGTTGAAACAGACATAGGAGATGTATGGATGCATAGTGGTGTCTGATGGTTGGATAGATAGGAAGGGTAGTGTTAGGGTCATTAGTTTTCATCGTCAAATGTGTTTTCCATGTCCTTTAATTTTTGGTTTTTGAATAAGTTGAGCCTATGACTACTGCTGCTATCATAGCCTCAAAGTCACTATTTGACATCGTTGAAATTCTTCCATAAAGGGTTCATCCAAAGTTTGAAAGAGTTTGAGTCACGAGGTTGCAAATGTTTATACATTGAGTCAGAGTTGAATGGGTTGTGTCAGTCTTTGTCATGAGAAACAAAGCTCTTCTTCACTAAAGAAATCCACTGTGCAAACATTTACCCAACCTGGCCATGGCACAACACTGGGCAACCGCTGCGCAGTGATTCTCTGGCACCTTGCAAGGCATCCATGCAGTCATAAATTATTTTTCATTAAAGTCTGAGGGGGGTTTGCAGAAGCACTTGAGGAGGGCATGCCAGTTTATCCATTGTATAAACAGTTAGCAACTGCATTGTCTAAGTCCAAAACTCGTGGAACATTTCCAAGAAAGGATGAATCTATGCCAGTGATTAATGAGAATGAAACATGGGCATTGAAGTTTGAAGAGTAGATGAAGATAATTGTTAATGTCGGATATCATTTGACAAATATACTAGAGAGGGGAAAATTTCATATTGATGTGCAAGAACCCTTCTTTACACAACTCAACAATGGACAAAAGACAGTGGAAGGAAGATGTGCTCTTGGGAATTATGAAAGAATTTTGCCTAGAGATTTCTTTCTTATAAATCAATGTTTACTGCTTACTGTGAAGGCTATGAATTGGTATGGTTCCTTTTATGAAATGATAGAGGCACAGAGTATAGGGAACGTTCTTCCTGGTATCAAAATAGTCAAGGAAGGGGTACAAGTATATCAAAGGTTCTACTCTAAAGAAAAAGAAAAATCTGGAAGTGTTTTGGTGATGTTGCTACAGTCCTTGACCAACCATATATTTTTATGTCTGATATGCTCACTATGCTTCAAAATGATATTTGCAACTTGGCATCAAGTATTTCATACAACAAGCAAGCATGGGGAATCTGCTGACATCAGAAAAGTTGTCAACCTATAAACTTGTTTAACAATGCACCAAGAGGATTTGCAAGTTGAAGGAGTAACAGCTTTATTGGGATTCATATCCACAACTGGAACTGTTCCTAATGCACTTCCACCTCCAAGATCTATTCTTATGTCCTCATTCTCAGCTGTTAACAATCCAAATGAAATATATTGACAGTGGGAGCACAAGCTTTAGCAAAGCATGTTCATAGAAGTAGTGATGGATGGTGGGGTCCATTTATGGGCAATGAGATTGAGAAAAATGAAATGGAAATGGAGATCATTTGTCACATAATTTCCTATGCTCAATGGAGGAAACATATATCATGTTCACCCAAATTTTTGTGCTTTTGAAATAAGAATTAAAGAATGTTATGGTGCTCAATAGTCCAAGGATGGAACAAAGTTCATTGGTTTTCTGGAACCACCAATGGAGGATGGCCATTCAAGAGGATGGAGACATTAACAGTGTGATGAATAGCTTCCATGCCAACCATATTCAGATGAATTTCTCCATGAAAATTGGCTGTACCTAAAGCATTAACGTGCCAATTCAGGAAGAGAAGAGTTAAAACAATATAAACCTGTGTGAACAAATGTTGATAAACATTTACCAGTGATCATTAAAAGAAGTTGGTATTGCAAGTTTGAAATTAGTTGCTGCTACAAGCTCTGGGAACCTTTATATTTTTAAGTTTCAATCTCTCATGTAGAATTTCCTATTCTGTGTTTCAAAATATCACAAGAAAAGACATGGTGCAACCACAGATTTAAAATTCTGCCACATTATGCTGCGCAAAGTGACTGTTTTAGTTGCCATTTTTAAAATATATTTTCGACCAACTGAAGATGAATTTTGGAAGACCAAAAGAGGTTTTTGTTCATAATAGGTCAAAAAACAAAAACCATCTTCAGTTTCTGCACAGGTACCATGGATTGGGAGATTCAATTGCATATTTAAAGCCTATTTTCAGACTGTGTAATTGACTGTTTCAGTCATGATTTTGGGGAACAGATTCTGAGGAGATGAGAAAGAATGTGAGGAAACTGAGAGAGGTTTCTGTACAAAACAAGTTTATCTAAGAAAACCTATCCCATGTTTTACACAGGTGGTACAGTTCGGTAGTTATAGGTGTCACTTGGAGACCCATTTTCACAACTTCTTGCTGCCAGAGATCTGAAATTTGTTTTGAAATTCGATTTGTGAATTCGAATTTTTGAAAGGTTTGAGACATCAGATGGGTCTCTCTCCACCTCAGAAACCTATTCATAATCTTCCATCAGCCATCTATCCATCAGTGCTATAGGTATGCGTCCCAACTTGGAGTCACTCCGCAACACAAGTTCTCTGTTTCTATTTTTATCTTGAATCCGGAACTATATTATCATGATCGAGAAGGATAATTCTGAAGCCTAGTGGATAAGATTAATTTTCTAAACTAGATGTTGCTGAGTTTTGATCAAGCTTTAAGTCATGATGTTTCTAAAGTAGGACTTTATCAATCTTCTTTGCAGATAGAAGATACATTGTATTTGGCCTATTTGATTTTTTTTAAAGGGAATTCGGCCACCTTGGTGATAATTTCGAATTCCTCTTTGTATATATGAATGGAAAGACATGGAAAGGGTTCTGGTTGGAGTGTTAGAGGTTAGGCTTTACCATTCTGCAAATTGTACATATTTTTATGAATGAATAGAAGAAGGTAGGAGTCAGTTTGAGTAGGGATACCTGTGTTGGATTTTATTGGTATGTTGTTTGTCTCTGTGATGTGATATTATCTCTTTAGATTTTCTTATATCTCATAGATCCATGTTGTTTATCTCTTCATGGTTAGTTTGAAGAATTTTTTTCAGAATTCAAATGAGTTTGCTCTGAATAAACTTGTTGAAAATTAAAAGTGTTTTTCCTCTATGATAGATTGAATTCATCCTCGATAGATGCCCAGTTTGTCATTTCTACCTCATTCATTATACCACTACAACGATTTTCAAAGATTACGGATAGATCCGACTATCTTTCCCCTGTGAGGATTGCCACCACATCCCTTATTCATTCAGATCTTCAATAATGCCTTGATCTTGATTTGCCTTGTCCTCTATACCCACCTTCAATAAATCAAACTTAAATCCATTCTCTGATCATCATAACCAGCCTAAAACCTAGATCCCATCAGTCATTCAATTGATTGATAGGAGAACATAGCGAAAGAGCCCTCTCCAAGGCTAAGGGGGTTGGACCTTAGCCTAAAAGAGATTTGTGGTTACCTTTGTGATTGCTCTCCTCAACCTAGGGAAATTTATGGAGTGCTAACATATTGGTGCCGTTGCCAGGGACCGGAAAGTCTAATTTTCCAGGGAAGTTGTTTCATTTTCAGATTCACACCATACGCTGAAATTTTCATAGTTGTTTTGATTGTTAGTGAAATTAGTTGCATGCAACTTTATATGAGAAGATCTAGCTTCTAGGAGGTATACCAGGCAGAATCCTTGATCAAAATACCCTTGTGCTTGTTTGTGACCCTGAAAGATTACTTAGGAAGGAGAGGATTGTGGTTAAAAGTCAAGCAAGTAATATACCTATTATAAGATTTGTCTCTTTACCAGAAATTGCTTCTCAAGTTCCTTTGTCCAAAACCAGATCTTGCTTCTGTATCCCCAAGATTCTAGTGGACTCATCTGTTGATTATATCACATTTCTAGAAAGGGAGTTCAGTTAGAATATTCTTCAATAAACTGAAAAGTTTGGTTAATAAAGTTAAGAAAACTATTGAAAAGATAGTTTAATCCCAAAAAACAGTCCCTTTACAAGTTAGTTTGAGTTCTAGTTCTGTCTTCTCATCTTTTCTAGTTCCTTCATCATTTGTTTCAACTTCTATCCATCTAGTTTTTTGTGAAAATTCTGTCACTGCAACATCTTATTTACTTTGCCTACTTATTTTCAATAAGTTATTTAAGAAATTCCTTCAATAAACATTAAAATAAATTATGTTGCAAATATCACACCATAATACAGAAACAAACACATGCGCAAGAATCAACACATCGACACAAATATTTTGGACAACAGCCCCTAGAAAAACCCAATGTGGGAAAACCAATGCGACAAGGGAGGATTTTATTATTCAGCAATTCTTCAGTACAACTGGGTGCCAAACTGGCTTACCCAACAGAGAGAAAAATTCTCCAACACTTCTCCCAGTCCCAGCGTCAGCCTGATTGACCTCTGTGTAGCTCCCAAACACTCTGCGTCAGCCCTGGGCCTCTTTGCGTCACCCACGCAAGCCCTTTAGTGACTACGTAGTCTCTTGCTACCTCAATGTTTGCCTGAAAGGCCCTACGTTTGCCTCTCCAGCCTCTGTGCTAGTCTTCTGTTGCTGATCCTGACTCTCTGCTCTGTACTTGCTGCCTCCTGTTGCTCTCCAAACCACTAGTTCGAATTTCTCAACTAACCCTGCTCTAGAAATCGAACTGACTGGTCTCTCTCAGTGTGTTCTCCAACTAACCCTCAAGCATATTCTTATACTTTTCTCGTTGGTCCATCAACGACCAAGATTAAGTCCCTAATCAACGGCAAAGATTAGATCTTGCTTGATCCATGACTTTTGGACCATTCTAACTCAGTTTTATATTAATTCACATTAATCTTTTATTTTCCCTATGTTTAGCCTTAGGGACTCCATTAAAAATATTAATTATTTTAATATCTTCCAAATTGGTTAGATTCTGCCCAAACCATTTCTGGGTCTTGGAGATCTCATGTGCTTTAGCCTCTCCAGCAATTTTCGTGGCTAGAGCACATTGGATGCTACCCCAAATCAACACTCACTCTTAGTGAGGACTGTGCTCTAGTAATACTCCTCACTAAGTATCACCCTGATCATTTGGCATTCGTCCCTGTGCTAATTCTAAGCCTCCCTGCCCAACATCCTCTGCATTGTTGCATCCTGTACTACTACCCATGGCTCTGCTACTAACACTGTTGCATCTATACGATAACTCCCTCTGCATTCGTGCTTCTGCTGGTCCTTTTCTCCCAACATTGCATCTGCACTGCAACTCCCTCTGCATCCGTGCTGCTATCACCCCTATTTCTGCTACTGCAACGGGTTCTTTATCATACCCATCTTTTCCCTGAAGTAATCAAACTTTGTCCTTCCGTGGGCCTTGGTGAGGATGTCCGCCACCTGTTCTCCTATAGGAGTGTAGCTCAACTATACAGCTCCTTGTTGGACACATTCTCTGACAAAGTGACACTGGATATCAATATTCTTTGACTGATAATGAAATACTAGATTCTTAGAGAGCTTGATGCAACTCTGATTATCGCACATGATCCTTCTCGCCTCCATTTTCCTTCTGAATAGGTTCACAAGCAGTTTTATAATCCATATGGCCTCACACGAAGTTGTACTCCTCGCCATATATTCTGCCTCAGATGAGCTTAGAGCCACAAACTTTTGTTTCCTATTGCACCAGGAAGTCATTCCTGATCCAATGTTGAAACAGTACCCAAAGGTACTTTTCTGATCCACTGAACTTCCTGCCCAATCTGCATCAGTAAATCCACTCAATCTGATATCCTTACCCCTGGCGTACAAGAGTCCATAATCGACTGTTCCTTGTAAATACTTGAGAACATGTTTGGCTGCTGCCTAGTGCGCCCTCTTTGGTTCCACCATGAACTGACTGAGGGTGTTGACAGCGTAGCAGATGTCTGGCCTGGTATTGACCAGATACATCAGGGACCCTATGAGCTGCCTGTATAGGGTGGGATCAACATCCTTGTCTTCTGATACATCAATCTTCTTCCAATTAGTGATAATTGGAGTAGCCATGGGTCTACAATCCTCCATCCTGAATCTTTTCAGGATTTCTATAGCAACCTCCCTTGCCCAAGGAAGATCTCTCCCTTCTGTTGCCAAACTTCCAACCCTAGGAAGTAATGCATTAGTCCCAAATACTTCATATCAAATTCTGTGGCTAGATTTTTCTTGTAGTCCCCAATGAGCTTGGATGATCCTGTCAGAAAGAGATCATCCACATACAATACTAAGATTAGTGGCTCATTCTATATAACCAGATAGTAGAGATTCAAATCCGCGTCACTCTTGGCAAATCTCATCTTTTGCAAGTAGCCATCGATTTGACCATACCATGCTCTAGGTGCCTTTTTCAGCCCATACAAGGCTTTCTTCAATCTGCATACATGAGAATTCTTCTCATGTGTCTCAAATCCCTCTGGTAGTTCAATGTATACCTCTTCTTCTATTACCCTGTTCAGAAAAGTCGTTTTGACATCCATCTAATGCATCTCCCACCCCATCTGAGCTGCATGAGATATCACGGTCCTAATAGATGTATATCTGGCTACCGGGGCGAAGGTCTTGTTGTCGCACAGATTGTAACGACAACGCTCAGACTAGGGGCTGTCACCCTGATCCCCGATCTTTTCGTTTAAGCCGTCTCCCAAGGCTAAGGGGGGTAGACCCTATGGGATGAATGAAGACCAACTGTGGATCAGTTGGGTTGGGAGACACAACAAGGCAATTTAGCACTCAATTGATTTAAAAATTAATGTACCAGTGCCTTATGAAGTTAATGATTAAATGATTATTTATTAAATGCTCCGGAAATGTTAACTTTGTAATTCCATGATTAACAATCATTTATCATCAAATATCCCGAGTAAAGATTAATTTTACCAAATGCGAGATAATCAATAAATGCACAACGCCTTAACAATGATCCAGCAATTAAATTTCTAAAGATTAAATGCTTTAAACGACCACGAAATTTAAATGCTAACCAATTACCACTTTCATATAGCTAACTTGTAAATAAACATTTAAGTGCATTTAGCTATAGAAAAATGGAACATAAATACCACAAGAAGACACCAAAATGATTTTTCAATTTTTGGCTAAGCTTTTCAAATTTTTTATTTATTTATTTATTTATTTATTATATTTAATTCTAACTAAAAAGACAAAATAAACATAATTTAAAATCTTAATTATTTCTATTCTAAAACCACAAAAGAATTTTATATTTTTAATATTTTAAAATTAAAAAAATCAGAATAAGCCTAAATCTATTCTAAACTAAATTTTTAAAAAATAAAAAGGAACCTTTTAAATTTTTTAAACTATTTATGATTTTTTTTTTTTTTTTTTTTTTTTTTTTTTTTTTATGATTTTTTGTTTATTTAAAAAAAATAAAACAAAACTAAAACTAAATGTATCTGAAGACTATGAGCTAAATTAAAATGCGATCTAATATATGTAAAAAGTAAAATTTATAAAATCTAAAAAAAATTAAACTAACACCTAACGAAATGCTGACTAAATACAATTCAAAACAAAAAAAAAAACAAATTTTCTTTTTGGATTTTACTACACAAGCATATAAAAAAAACTCAACCTGCGCTAAACCTATACGAGCGGGCATAATAAAAAAGGTTTGATAACCCTTACCCACGCATAAATCAAAATCATTTTTTTTATGACTTTTCTCTGTAAGCTGAAGGCGTGAGGATGCTCGACAGCAGGGGGAGATGCATTTGCAGGTGCGCGTGAGGAGCAAAGGATGGAGGAAAAGAGGACTCGATGGACTACGTGAGGGTTACGTGCAGGTCTAGAATGGAGCAGAAAGTGATTGCGTGGGGCAAGCTAAACGTCTGGAGCAATGGCAGCAGTGTAGGAAAAAAACGTGAGAGAGAAGAGAGATGCATTGGGTTTGCAGGTTTTCTGGTTTCTGTTGAAGAGATTAACGCTTGAACGGAGTTTGGATAGCAGCGTAGGGAGCAGATGGGAAAGACGCAGGGTGGTGCTAGTGTGGCAGAGAGAACCAAACGGAGCTGAGATGGGAGTTGGACGATGGTAGCATAGGAATAGCAACACGCATGTAGCAATGATCCAATGACAACGAAGAGTGAAAGAGGATGAGATTAGGCAGTGATGAGAAGGATAGTGAAAACACGTTTTGTTGCTGACTACAGGTTTGCATGAAAAGAATACGTGCAAGTCCAAGGTCCAGGGCAGCGATACTGGCAAGGGTTTTCATAAAAATTCGAAAAAAGTTTCTTGCAAAAATGAAACCTCGGGTAGCAAAGAAACTGAAACTGGCAGCCCAGAAATCCCAGGATTCCACAACATAAAAAAAAAAATTCGAAAATTTCTATCAAAATGAAATCCCAGGTAGCAAATAGATAGCCTGGAAAAACCCTCGAACCTGCAAATTCTCCAGTAAATTTTAAATTGACCTGCATTCAGAATTGTTTAATGAAAACCCTGAAAATTTTTTAAGATCTGTACCTGCAACCTGTAATGGCAAACACAGAACACCAAGAAGTAAACTATGAAAGAAACAAACCTAAAAAACCTAAAACTAGTTAAAAATTTACAATATTTACAGATTTTCGACTCTTAAGCAGCCAGATTTGTCAATAATGCACAGTAATATTTTCAGAATTTTAAACTTAATGTGAGATACTTCAGAAAACCCTTCTTGCATTCATAAGAAAATTTCAAATGATAAGCCCGGAATTAAAACTGGCTAGGCTCTTTCAGAAAATGTAATCCGGGAGTTGGATGGTTCAGCCGAGAACTTCCCCTAACGCCCGGTTAACTCAAAACTAAGATTTCCTGCACAGCTTAAAATCAACCATTAACATAGAGGGAGAAAACAATAATGACATCCAGATCAAATGGAGATACTTGCCATTATATTTCAGAATCTAAACTATCATTCAAACCCTAGAGATCAAACAAGATACCTATGCCTAAATCAATTTTCATCAAGCTATTATCAATGGCTGAAAATAAAATTATGCAGAAAAATAAATCATCTTACAGCACTTTCAGAAGAGTAACAGCAGCAAGATTTTTAACCCCAAAGTTTTTCTTTATTGCACAAAAATTGACTACAAGAGAGCTTTCCTTAGCACCAGACTCTCAAATCCAATTTGATCTCAAATGACCCCTGACACCCTATTTAAAGGAAAATTTCCCAACGGCTAGTTCGAGTGATCCATGTCAAAATGATCTCAACCGTCGATGAGGATCAAAATCCCTTTTTAATCTCATCTGTCCAAATTTTTAAATGCATTTTAATATATTAAAAAATTGAAATTCTGCATTTATTTACTCAAAACTTTGAATTTTTTTTTTATTTTTAAATGTTATTATTATTTTTAACTATTTTTTAATTATTTTTAATTTTTATTATTTATATCTTTTTATTATTTTTTTATTTTTGGATCCTCGAACTTAGCCTTTGGAAAAATCCCCTAGGACCTAGGACTTAGGACTTATGAGGGGATAAAACATTTTCCAACCCTCGGGACACTTTACATCATGACTTTTAAAATTTTACATCTCAAGGGGGAAAACCCATTTGACATAGATCCTCATAGACCACCCTGTTTTGTGACATAAGTATAATCTAGCAGATCAAGCAATTTGTAATAACCTAACGAAATAGTTAGAATTATTTCCAAATTACTTTTACATAGACTCGAAGCACACTAAGATTCCCCTAAGTTTCTAATGACAAAATTCATTCCGGATTTGGGGTTAGGCTGAAGGAAAACTCTGCCGATCATGGATCGGTGAGACAAAAAACCTTCCAGAACGTAGATTATCACTAGAAAATTAGGTTTGCCTAGGCAATTTACATACATGACTCAGATCTGCTAAAATTATTTACAATTTACACATGTAGACTGGGTTTACAACATAACATGATTAGGCTGATGATGACAATCGAATGGTACGGACATGTCGATCAAGCGCTATCCCTTTTGCGAAAAAGGGGTGTGCTGCTATGGGTAGTTGACACGTAGTGGTCAACAGGTCCCTTCGTAGTCAATTCCTTCCTTTTGAGCATACCCCTTAGCCACAAACCTAGCCTTGTATTTCTCAACACTGTCGTCTGTAGCATATTTG
Organism: Pinus taeda; assembly: GCA_000404065.3. Taxonomy (NCBI): domain Eukaryota; kingdom Viridiplantae; phylum Streptophyta; class Pinopsida; order Pinales; family Pinaceae; genus Pinus; species Pinus taeda. Next base: position 24,041 of record APFE031121507.1, read on the forward strand.
AGCTTGTAGATCCATCTCGAACCTACTACTGATCTGTCTTGAGGCCTTGGTACTACCTCCCAGACATCGTTCACAATTATGGAGTTGTATACCTCTACCATCGCATCTACCCAAACTTGATGTTGAGCTGCCCCTTGGAAACTAGCCAGCTTCCCATCCTAAGCTACTAATACCTGATATCTATCTAGCTGTTTTCGCTCCCTCTTAATGTTCCTTGGGGCACCAATGAAGTCCTCTGCATCTAGCAAAATCTGACGAAGTTCCCTGCTAGTTCTTCCTCTGCCAGCAGGTGCCTCTGTTAGATCTTCCTCATCCTGTGACTCTTCTTGATCCGAGGAATAATTCTTTACTTTTGTTGGTTGAAGAGATTTAACCAACGACTCTTCTTTTGACTGCTCCTCGAAAGGCATCTCACGAGATTTTCTGAAAGCCCTGTCCTCCATGAACTTACATATTGTCGAACCACTACCTTCCTGCTCCCTGGAAGATAGATTATGTATGTCTTAGCGTTCTTGCTCTATCCCACTAGATATCCCTTTTCCGCAGTTTGATCCAGCTTTTTCCTCTTTTCCTCAGGTATGCGGCAATATGCTAAACTCCCAAATATCTTGAAATGATTGACTTGAGGTGTCTTCCCCGTGAAAACTTTCTCTAGAGTAATCTCACCCAACGCCCGATGAGGAGTCCTGTTTTGAACATAGACTGTTGTCTTGCATTTTTCTGCCCACATGAATTTTGGCATATCCTGATCATACATCATGGCCCTAGCTGCTTCTACACTAGTCCCATTCTTCCTTTCTGCTACTCCATTCTACTCCGTATTGTACGGAGTTGTCCACTCTATTCTGATGCCCTCCTTAGCGCAAAAATCAATGAAGTCCTTATCGACATACTCTCCTCCATTATCTGAGCGCAAAACTTTTATTTTCTTCCCAATCAGATTCTCCACCAGAGCCTTGAACTCTTTGAATCGACAGAAAACCTCGTCCTTGGTTTTCAAAAAATAAATCCAAGTTTTCCTTGAGTGGTCATCAATGAAGGTAATGAAATACTTGGCACCACTAAGAGCTTTGGTGGACATAGGTCCATAGATATCTGAGTGTATAAATGCTAATACACTCTTGGCCCTGTGTTTACTCCTAGGAAATGTTGCCTTGGCATAATTTCCTAGAGCACATCCTCTGCATATATCATCTCGTTGCATACTAAGATCCGGAACTCCTATTACAGTGCTCTTGAGAATTCTCAGAGCCCCATGGTGCACATGTTCCATTCTTCTGTGCCATAGTTCGTTCAAGTCCTTGTCTCCATGACTGCCTATTAGTGCCATTGGTGATTCTAGTTGTAGTCTGTACAACCTGTTACTTTTGATCCTGATCTGCACTTTCTTTTTCCAGCTTGGGTGTTTGATGTATACCTTCTCCTTGATGAAGTAGACGTCATAGTCCTTGCTTTGAAGTTGCGACATGGAAAGTAAGTTCATCCCCAATCTTGGTACATGCAGCGCATTTGTAGCACGAAACAGATCTCCCAATTCTGTTTGAAAAACTATGGTACCCTTTCCTACTAGAGTACACTTTGCCTTGTTCCCCATGGTGATCTAAAAGTTCATCTTCTCTTCTCGATACTCTAAGAAACATTCCCTAATTCCCATCATATTTCAAGAGTCTCCAGTGTCTATCTACCATACTTCTGATGATGCAGAACTAGTCATTCAAGCCACTTCTTCTTCCACCCTAGAAGCCAACATGGAGAAATTGAAATCTCTTGTGTAATTTTCTGAAAATCTGTGTGACTCCCCTGATGTGGATGCCTCTGCATCATGGTCTCAACCCATAATTGATTTTCCCTTCCTGTCTCTGATTACTTGCTCTGATACCATGTGAAAATTCTATCACTACAACATCTTATTTACTTTGCCTACTTAATTTCAATAAGTTATTTATGAAATTCCTTCAATAAACATTAAAATAAATTTTGCTGCAGATATCACACCATAATACAGAAAAAAACACATGCACAAGAATCAGCACATCGACACAAACATTTTGGACAATAGTCCCCAGAAAAACCCAATGTGGGAAAACCAGTGTAGCAAGGGAGGATTTTATTATTCAGCAATTCTTTTGTACAACTGGGTGCCAAACTGGCTTACCCAATAGAGAGAAAAATTCTCTAGCACTTCTCCCTGTCCTAGCATTAGCCTGGCTGACCTTTGCGTAGCTCCCGGACACTCTGCATCAGCTCCTGCTTGTCTGCGTTAGCCCTGGGCCTCTCTGTGTCACCCACACAGGCCCTCTAGTGACTGCATGGTCTCTTGCTGCCTCAGCGTCTGCCTCTGCGTTAGTCTTTTGTTTCTTATCCTAACTCTTTTCTCAGTACTTGTTGCCTCTTGTTGCTCTCTAGACCACTATTTCGAATTTCTCAGCTAACCCCACACCAAAAATCGAACTGATTGGTCTCCCTCAGTGCGTTCACCAACTGACCTTCAAGCCTCTTCTTATACTTTTCTCGTTGGTCCATCAATGGCCGAGATTAAGTCCCTAGTCAACAACTAAGATTAGATCTGGCTTGATCCATGACTTTTGGACCATTCTAACTCAGTTTTATATTAATTCACATTAATATTTTATTTTCCCTAAGTTTAGACTTAGGGACTCCATTTAAAAATATTAATTATTTTAATATCTTCCAAACTGGTTAGATTCTGCTCAAACCATTTCTGGGTCTTGGAGATCTCATGTGCTTTAGCCTCTCCAGCAATTTTTGTGGCTAGTGCACATCCAATGCTACCCAAAATCAACATTTTCCCATCATTTGTAGTTTTTGGCACACCATCTACTAGTCACCCAACTACTCAGTTAGTAGTTATGGGAGCAAGATATGCCCCTTTGGTTATTCCTGCTCAGCTTCATGATTTGCCTCTTAATTATGGTCAAAGGCTTCCCCAATATGATGGTGTTGGAGAAGTTACGCTAAGCAACATGTTGATAAGGTCAGTGATTTTGTAGATATGGAGGAAGTAGACCATGATGATGTTAAAGTCAGATTGTTTTCTCAAATCTTTTCTGGTGATGTCAAGAAGTAGTTCAGGAGTTCGCACCCGAGAGCCTTTTCCAATTATCAAGAGTTGGAAGATGCTTTCCTTGCAAGGTGGGGTGAGAAGAAGAATCCCTTTCAAATTTTGGTTGAGCATAATAATCTAAAAAGACAGCTTGGAGAAACTGTCCAAGACTTTTCAGTAAGGTTCAATAAAGTGTACAATTCTATTCCTGCAGAGATAAAACCACCTCCCAGGCTGGCCTTCATTATCTTGATGCTTTCGACCATGAGATAGCCTACCATCTTAGGGAGAGGAATCCGACAACAGTAGAGGACAGGTAAAATAATGCAGTCAGTGTGGAGGCTAATTTGTTAGCATGGAAATCCAAAATGAAAGCAGAGAAAAGAGTGACAACAAAATAAGAGCCCACTACTTTTGTTGATGCTAAGTCTGACACATTGGTCAGAACCATGGAGAAGATGATGGAGAAAATCTCTCTGACTGACCAGGCAGCAACTAGAAAACCTCAGATTGGTACACAAATTAGAAACCCAAATTTTCGAAGGTAGCCACAATTGCCAAACAAACCCAGAGAGTAGAAGGGTCCAGAGCAGTCACAATAGCAAGACCACGATTTCAGCAAAATTATGCTCAAGATCAAGATGAGGACAAGCAATTATCGGAAGATCAAATTCTGTTTTTTGGTGACGGGCAGCAAGATGTGTATTTGACTAAAGAAGATGAAGAGCAGGAGCTGTTTGAAAATTTTGAGGCAGAGGATGAAGAATTGTTGTTTGCTCGGTCTCAAAATGATGTGTTAATGACTGAATCTGAGGAGTATAGGAAGGGATATCAAAATGCCATCATGCAAGTGCAGCGATAATATAATTTGAGGAATAGAACTATGGGCAGGAATGTAGCGAAAAAAGAAATACCAATCAGCAGTACAGCAAAGAAAGAAATGGCAGTTAGCAATGTAAAGAAGGATGTTCCTAGTAGAAGTATTCAAAATAAGGATGTTCCTAGTACAAGTGCCCAAAAGAAGGAGCCACCTATGACCATCTTATAGAGGAAAGAATATATGTCCAAAGATGCTCAGAAAAGAAGGAAGTTGCACATTAAGAGGTTGAAAGGGTATCAAACCCCTTTAACCTTGAAGATGAAATTGCTAAATTAAAGATCTCCATTCCTCTTGGTGAATTGGTAAAGAACAATCATTATATATCTCAGATTCTAAAGGCACTCAGAGTAGACAAATCCTCTGATATAGTCAATATAGCGGATGATCATCCAGCTATGATTTTTGGACCAAAGATTGATGACAAAGGGCAAGATGGGGATGTTCGTCCTTTCTATGTTAGTTTGAATGTGCATGAGCAAATACTACATAATCCAATGCTAGATTCTGGAGCCTCACACAATCTAATGCCAAAAGTGATTATGGAGAGATTAGACCTAGATATTACAAGACCATACAAAGACCTCTATTCATTTGATTCCAATAAGGTGAAATGTTTGGGATTAATTAAAGATTTAGCAGTGTCTTTAACTCAAATTCCTTCAAAATCCATGGTTGTGGATATGGTGGTGGCGGATATACCTCCCAGGTATGGTATGATTTTGTCTAGATCTTGGATGGCGAAATTGCACAGAGCATTGCAAACATACATGGCCTATTTCACAGTTTCAGTTTTCAGAGGGAAGTCAAGGAGGTTATACAGGGAACCGCTCATGCAATACATGATCAGTAGTAAAGATAAACCCGTGAATCGTCCAGGGTATGCTGTTCATTCCGATCTAGACTCATTTGTGTTGTTCAATTCAGATTGTCCCAATGATGAAGAGACCGCTTCAGATGTGGAAGAGGAAAAGGACAGCTCTCAAAATTTAGAAATTTTGGGCAAATATTCTGAACAAGACAACAGAATAAAATCAGTTGTTCCAGACATTTCAGAAGAAGCAAACAACAAGCAAAAAAATGAAGAATACAGTCATGAAATGGAGGAACAGGACAGCAGCAAAAATGAGGAACAGAGCAGCCAAACTGTCCATGAGAAATCTGAAAATTTGAAGGCTGAAAGGGGTAAAAAAGAGCAGAAAAAACAGCATGTTTGGACCATGCATTTCGATGGGGCAACAAGCAAAGAAGGTGTTGGTGTGGGGATATGAATAATTAGCCCAGAAGTTGGTAAGTCAAAGCTATGTTCATACAAGTTAGTTTTTGATTGTACTAACAATGTAGCAGAATATGAAGCTCTTATTTTGGGTCTACGAAATTTGAAGAAATCAGGAGCTAGAAGAATAGCTGTCTACGGGGATTCTGAATTGGTGGTTGGACAAGTCAAAGGTGAATATCGAACAAAACACCCCCTGATGCGTGCTTATCGTAATGTTGTCCTAGATTATTTCCAGAATTTTGTTGAATACAGTTTTTCAGTTGTTCCTAGGAAGGATAATCTTGTTGCAGACACATTGGCCACTTTGGCCTCTGATTTTGAAATTCCCAGCAGTGTTAAAGGGAAATACAAGGTAGAAGTCAGACATAGGCCTGCTATCCCAGATAACATGAAGCACTGGCAAGCCTTCAAAAATGACAAGCAGTTGGAGAATTTTTTGCCAATGAAGGAGGAATTTGCCAAAATGAAACTGGAAAGGGATGGCGGATGGGAAGATGTAGATAAAGAGATTTTTATTAATTAACTGAAAGAAGAGTTAGATAAGCAGGGTATAGAGTTAAAAATATTGCAGCTCAAAGACAATGTCCTTCCAAGAGGGCTTGTACCTTTGGAGGAACTGTTTGACCATAATGATGTGGCCAAAAGGCCAAAACTAGCACCTATGGGAGAAGGAGTTGAAGAATGAAATATAGGTACAACAGAATGCCCAAAAAGGATAAAACTATCCATGACCTTAAGTGCAGAAATGAAGAAAAAATACTTGGAATTGTTGACTGAATTTTCCGATGTGTTTGCCTAGGGGTATGAAGACTTGAAGGAATATAATAAAGACATTATCCAACACATAATACCAGTCAAAGCAGATCAAAAACCATTCAAGAAGTTGCGAAGGACAAATCTAGTGTTGCTGCCCTTGATCGAGAAAGAGGTAAGGAAGTTGTTTGATGCTGACATTATAGTACCTCTTCAATTTTCTGATTGGTTATCTAACTTGGTATCAGTCAAAAAGAAGATAGGTGAGATCAGATTGTGTATAGATTTTAGAAACTTGAACAGGGTGTCGCTCAAGTACAACTATCCACTGCCAAAAATGAACCATATACTTTAGAAGGTAGTTGGTGCAAAAAGAATGTCATTGTTGGATGGTTTTTCCGGGCAACCAGATTTTGGTTCACCCAAAAGACCAAGATAAGGCTGTCTTCACCACACCTTGGGGGACTTTCAAATATGCCAAGATGTCGTTCGGTCTGATGAATGCAGGGGCAATATTTCAGCGAGCTATGGATATAGCTTTTGTAGAAGAAAAAGATAAGTTTCTTGTCATATACCTTGATGATATTACTGTTTATTCACAGTCTGATGATGATCATTTACAGCACTTAAGAGCAGTCTTTGAGAAGTGTAGGAAATATGGCATATCCTTAAATCCCAAGAAATCATTGTTTGGGCTGGAGGAAGGCATGCTTTTGGGACATATTATTTCGAAAGATGGTATCAAAATAGACCCTAACCGAGTTGCAGCCATTCAGAAAATGGACGTTCCTAGGAGTAAAAAGGAGATTTAGTCCTTTTTGGGCAAAATCAATTTTTTGATGAGGTTCATTCCGAATTTGGCTGAAAATTACAGACATGTTAAAGCGGTACAGCGAGGTGAAATGGGGTGAAGACAACAAGAAATATTTCAGTGAAGTTAAGGCAACATTGTCTCGTGCTCCCACATTGGCTAGTCCAGATTATGCACGAGAATTCATGGTCTTTTCTTTCTCTTCTGAGCACAGTATTGCTGCTGTCCTATTGCAGAAAAATCAGCAGGGAGTAAAACAACCTATTTCATTTTTCAGTAGGGTGCTCAGAGATGCTACGCTCAAATATGACATGATGGAGAAACAAACATTTGCTCTTGTTAAGGCTTTGAAGGATTTTTGGGTGTACATTTTGCATTCTCATGCTATGGTTATGTGCCTAGTGCTACAGTCAAAAACATTTTAACTCAAAGTGATCTAGATGGAAGAAGGGGCAAGTGGATCGCTTCGATACTTGAATATGACATTGAAATCAAGCCAACAAATTGATTAAATTCCAAGTCTTGGCTCGAATGATGGCTGAATCAAATCTACAGTCACTTCAAATTAATTTCTTGGCTATCCTAATAGAAGAAGATCTTTCAAGTACTGTCCAACAAGTGCTAGAAAAGTTTGTTGCCTCACCTTGGTATGTTGATATTTTATACGTGTTGTAGCATTTACAAGCACCTCTAGACTAGCCTAAAACTAAAGCTCACTTTCTAAAATTGAAGGCAGTTAAATTTGCATTATTGATTAGTTCTTATACTGGAAGGATCCCAGTGAAATGCTACTCAATTGTTTGCTAGAAGACGAGGCTCAAGCAGTAATGGAGGAGTTCCACAAAGGAGACTGTGACGGGCTGTTGTATTGGGAAACCACAACGAACAAGATCGAGTTGGCCTTTATTGGCCTAGTTTGTTTGTTGATCTGTATAAAAAGGTGGCCAACTATCGGGAATGTTGATAGATTGGTCTTCTTCAACTTGAGGGGGCTCCCCTCACTAAGAAAGCTCAGAAATAAAAACTTTGAAACACAATATTTAGCAGAGACTAGATCTGAAAAAGTGTTTAATTTTTTGATTTGGGGGTGGTAGAGGATTCTAGGAAAACTAATGCATGTGACCATGACCTCCCTGGTACATCATGACTATGCATTTCCCAACCAATTTCATATACAGAGGCTTGACTAGTAGAACTTTGAAATGAGAAAACAATTTGTAGTATAGCGGAATAGAAACATCAAGGCACTCATCTACAATGGTGGAACAAATGACATTTCATTATTGCAACTTGGATGAATGAATATAAGAAGAAAAAGACAAAGCATTCAATGGTATAAACATTCCATTTGAAACTGAAATATTTCGGTGCAACTAGACAAGAGCATGTGAAATGAATTCAAGCATAGTTGTTCCATACACCTTTAAAGCAGATTAAGAAGTTAACATAAAGAAGATTACACATAAACTAAAGAACAACAATTTCGAAGCATTCATACCACAAATATCTGTGCAATATAACTGGAATCCCTTTAGCATCAAAGCATACTCATTAATACAGATCACAGCATATGGCTACAATAGCTTAGAAGCAATCTTGAAACCAACAAGTTATGTTTTAAAACTCCAACTCCGACTCGGAAACAACTGAGGGTCAACTCTGACTCCGACTCTGACCAGGTATCGGCTCGGCTGATTTGATTTCAATGACTCGGTCATTGTAAAAAATACATTAAATATTTGTTTTTATATAAAAAAACATAATTTTAAAGATTTTCATTCATGTTTCCAAACACAAAGCTTTAGAGTATAGAGAGAAGACAGCATATGATCAAAGTAGGCTCATGAATATATCCATTATGTCAAAATAACACCCAGTGCACTGTCCAATACAGAGTTCATACTTAGCCACCAATGCCAGGATTCTTTTCTGCCTTGGCCTAAGGACAATCACTAGACTACAACAACGATAATACCAATTCTCTACCCCTAATGAAGTCCCAAAACCCTTGATTTAATTCCAGTCAAGCTCTAGAACAATCAAAGGTAAATATGTATTTATTAGTCCATTTCCAGAACATTTGCCTTTTTAAAAACATTGTATGGCTCAATGTATTGTTTCAGTTTTCTAATTCATGCCACTAGGATAACCATACTTCGGCCTTGTAAATATGCAACAAACAACAACCCAACCATTGATATGTAGGAGGCAGAACAACTTTTGACAAATGTGGTTCAGGATTTTTGTCAAAGAGCCCAGTCGGTTGAGTTGTTATCGAGTCGGTTGAGTCATTACCGAGTCGACCGAGTCAATGATTGGCTTCGTAACAATTCGGCCAGTTGTTCCATTTCGGCCACTGAGCCGACTCGGCGAGAGATTGGCTTGGTTTGACTCGGCCGTTTTTTAAAACAATGCCAACAACCACCTATTTCATATGTATTAACCATCTTAAATAGACCATAAACAAAATATAATAAGTGTCTAGGTTCGTTGCATCACTAATCCAACAATGGATTGAATCAAAATTTAAAAAGAGGAAAGATTTTTGTTGTTTTAAGTCCTTTCCCCCTTATGATCAAAAATAAAAACCATAAAGAATTCATGCCTTTATAAAAAAACTAAATATCTATGTAAAACAAGTTTATCTTCGAAGACATATCTTCATGAGCAAAATAAAATAGTAAAAGCAGGGACATCTAGCCGCTGACTGAGCAACGACTAGGAAACGACTGTGTGGGTGCTTTTTCCTTTCAAAATTGACATGTGGCTAGCTGCTGAAGATTTGAGTTTGCTGCCACATCTGCTCCACGTTCATAGCTTCAAACCTTGACAAGTGGCTTCCTCTCAATATGCATGCAAGTGTATAAGCAGGGCCTACCCAACAACTGTGCAGTGACTATGTAGCTCATTTTTTCAAAACTATCTCTTAAATGCCTTCTAGTCTTAACAAAACACAATCATGCTAGTATAAGTTGCTCCAAACATCTGAATCATACCATTATACCAACCAAAACAACGTTTGCAACTTGAATTTTGAAATAAAAACAAAATTTCAGACTTCAGTCAAGGACCCATTACCTCCTCTTCCTTTTTCTAGAGGTCTTGTTGGTGGAAGCTTTGGTCTCTGAAGCTTGAGGTGTGAGGTTATTTTGCTCAGTGGGTAGTGGCAGGATAGGTTCTGCTTTTGTTATAGCCTTAGATCTCAGCCTTGGCACTCTTCCAGGTGAACGTGCTTTGGTTGCCTGCTTATACTTCTTAATCAGTCCTCATGCTTTGTCCAAACTCTTTTTCGTGCTCCTCAATTTTGCATTCAATACTAGATCCTTGATATAGAGGTTTTTACATTGTCTCCACAATGGAATGGACCATTTCACAAACTGTTTACCTCTATTGAGATCTCTAGATGCCTCAGGTACCTCCTTGTCATAGTTCTCAAGAACATGTTGCACTGACCTCTTATAGTTCTGATTCTCTTTCCTAATCCTCTTGCCCTATTCCTGACTTTCCTCCAGCTCTTCTAGGCATCTCTGGTATTCTTTATATTGATCAAAATGTGGCTTGCCAGGTGCTTGAGCCACCTTTTTCATCTACTGTACATAACTAAATGTGGCTTGCCAAGTGCTTGAGCCACCTTTTCATCTACTGTACATAACTAAATGTGTCTTGCCAAGTGCTTGAGCCACCTTTTTCATCTATTGCACATAACTAAGTTTTGACTTGGATGCTCTAGTTGAGGGTCCACTGGATTCCACTGCAATCTCCATGGCCTGTTCAACAAATGATAAATGTTTATCTTTTCTCTTATCAACAATTTTAGGAGGTGACTCTACCTTTTCAGTTGTTGGTTGAGTTGCTTCCTTCAGATCTCTATTTTTCCTTTTTAGGAATGTTATTTTCATCTGATATTTTGAAAGGGATTCTTTCATCTTGACCATCTTAGGGTCTTCTTCCTCATATTGTATGGTGTCTTGTTCATATTAAATTTGTCTTCTCCTTGTTCAAATTGGATTGGTTCATCCTGCTTCACTTCCGCTTCTTTGTTGTCTTCTTGTTTTTCTTCCTTTATATCCTCGGAAATTTCAACAACTACTTGAGGGTCTGACCCCTCCACATTCTTCTTTGTGCTTGGCCTAGTCCTAGGTCTAATCACGAACTCTTCATTCTTAACTGTCTCTTCTACCTTGACTTGAAACTTGATGGTTTGAGATGATGCCTCCTGAACCTTGGTTTCTAAAGTTTTCTCTTTGCCTTTCGAAACCTACTTCTTACCCTATTTGCCAAGTTTATCTTTTAACCTTTTGTTGGGTTTCTCTTCTTTTTCTTCAACTATCTTGGCCTCTTTAATTGAGTGAGTGACATTCTTCTCTTGTATTTCATGAACTTCTTTCTCCTCACAAATCTTTACTGATGAAGATTTTGTCTGTGGTAGTAAACCAATGCTAGACAAGAAATCAGACCAGTGAATCTTCCTCCTATCAAATGCAAACTTGACCAAAATTTTTATGTGGGAGAAATGAAAAAGACTAGACATATGATTATTTTTCTGCATCTGAAATTTGGTTGCCATCCTTTCCAAACTTTTGAATAAGAAAAAGGGTAGGTTCATAGGTTTCTTGTTTGTGAAGTGCCATAGAAGTCTCAAATGATACTAGTATACCCTATTGAATCTACCCTCACACGTGAAATACCTCTGGATAACTTTTAACAATTCACTATAATGGTATTGAAGGTAGATGGTAGGAAACGTTGTAGTAAACTTATCACTGAACTCAGGCTTGACAAATTGTTTAAAGGTTGCGATATCAAGTTCATCTCCTTTGAACCATTTTTCACTTGTTGTGGGGAGAGTTATAGCATCTGCAATGAATTTTTATGTAACAATGATCTCCAGATTTCCTAACTTGACCTTGTTATCATGGAGGTTCAGGGCGAAAAGGCTATCCAATCTGGTATTTTGACCCTCCTTCTGGACTTTCTGACAGAATGGAATGCAACCAACATTCTCGAAAGCAACTCTAATGGATAGGGAGGAATTTATGAAGTTTAAGGTGTTGGGTTCAATGTGTACTATATCCCCTCCCTTTTTGCTGGTAATGGGAGCAATTAATCGTATTACCTAGCAGGCTCAACTCAAACTTTATGAAAGGTTACGCGTACAAGTCAGAGAGTGCAATACTCGACAAGTGTGACAACGCAGACTTAATAAAACAGGTGTATGAAACAATGATGACAGAGTAGGCTTCGAATGTCGAGAGTGAGAAGGCATACACTTTATTTCCCTTTACAATTTTCCCTGACCACCCAAGATTTCGTGATGGTTACACTTTCTCATCAACAAGACATGACTTTAAATTAGAAACTGACTGTGCGCATGATTGGCAGGCAAGGTATGCGTAACAATTTTTTTCAAAGAGAGAACAACAAGACCTTTACTGTGCTTAATCGGGTTGTTGAGAAACAAATTCACAAATAGGACAACTGACTCCTACCACCCACAATGTTGAGACTTATCTGCACGAGCTCTGGTAGCTTCAGGGACAATATGTGTAGCGGTTGCATAGCACCCTGCATAGTGACGACGCAACACAATTTATGAAACTCTCTACTATCTGCCTTCAATATGTGACCAATTCTTCAGACCTCCTCCACGATGAACCAATTCATCCGCCTGTGATCAGAAACAATCAAAATGGCGGCCTCTTGGAGAGATTTGAAAATGATTCAAAATCTACGATGACGTAATTAAACATGCTATTTAATTAGCGCTCCCCCTGAAAAACAATCATATTTAAATTTTGGGAGAATGATAGGATCTGGGAAAATGATGTGGGTATGGTGACCAAGCTTATATATGGTGTATTTGGGTGAATTTCAATCACCATACGAAATGATGTTTAAGTAGGGGAACTTAGGCCTAGGATTAAAAGGGACTTAGGATTAGGATAAAGGAGATTTAGGCCTAAATAGAAATAAGGGATGGCATGAATGATTTGAAATAGGGAATAATTTGAATGAATAAGGGGATAAGGGAATAGGGAGAAATAGGGAATAGAGCATGAGGAGAATAAATGATATGAAGTGGGAGAAAATTGTGATATTTGTAACCATGTTGCTTTGACATCATTCCTTTTGACTATAAACATATTGTTCAGTTGAACGACTCTATCAAATCCCCAAACCCTAACTCAAAAATCATAATGATATCTCTCAAAACTCAAACACCCCTTCCCATTACTGATTAAGACTTTGATGACCAAATGAAAACCACTTTTATAATGACTTCCTAGGCAGTGGTTAGTCAAACTGATAATAGTGAAAAAGTTTGTGAATTTGACCTTTTATATGACAACAAAACTATGAATTCTCGAGGAACTTCGACTAGTATTAAACTAATTGAATCTAACGTTGGCTCCATTGGGGATGGAAGCCTCCCTATGAGGTGCCAAGAATGACACCGCATACTAGAAGCCTATCCATTGGGCAACGGAAACAATGTGCAAAACTGAGAAAAATACTGACAAATCCGAAAAATTTAGTGACCGAACTGTCTGAAAAAGACAACATAACTGACAGAGTCCTATCTGACAAACTGATTTATTTATGGCAGTAGAAAGCCAACACCTTATGGCCTTCACCTCGGGCTTCAAATCCCAACTCCTACTACCCACACTTGCATTGTTCAAAAGTAAAATGGTATAGACAATGACATGATATTGCAGCTGTGACATTATGTGAGAAAATGTTTGAGAAACCTGCCATTCACAAGCCCTGCTCCAACTGATTGATCAGATAAATTCTCAAGAAGATAAGCATTCTTTCCCCTGAATGCAACAATTTTAGAAGGTCCCTTCCACAGATTTTCGAACTTTCCATGTTTTCCCTTGTCTTCATTTCAGGCATCCCACTTTAATACTAGATCTCCAATCTGAAAATTAGTTGCCTTTGTTCTTCTGTCATAAATTATTTTTATTCTGTCTTGTATCAACCGTGTGTTTTTAACACCTCTTCTCTGGACTGCTGTATTTGAATCATTTGGCCAATCCTCCACTGCATATCATTTGGCTCTACTTCATATTCTTGCAATAGCTTCATAACTAGGACTCCCAATGAGGAAGGAAAGAGTGTATTTGTTGCATAGACCAATTGAAATGAAGACATGCCTATCGACTTCTTAGTACTCACACGGTCTGCCCATAGTGCATGTACCAACTTTTTGTGCCAACTCTTATTTTCTTGCAGCATTCTCTTGATATTATTTACCAAACTTTCATTCGTGGATTCTGCGAAGACATTACCCTAAGGGTAATACGTTGTAGAGTATTCTAGAACAATGTCGTATCTGTGACAGAACTTTATCATCTTTTTAGATCTGAAAGTAGCGGCATTATCTGTGATAATCTTTTGTGGACAACCAAAACGAGACTAAATGTTACCTTCCAAAAACTGGATGATTACCGTGTCCGTAGCTTGTCTAGTCGGGACTGCCTCAATCCACTTGGTAAAATAGTCAATTGCTATCAATATCCACTTGTGCCGTTTAGAAGAAGTGGGATGAATTTCACCAATAAAATCGAGTCCCCATTGTTGAAATGGTGACTCAACTGCTATAGGCTTCAGGGGTAGCAAAAGTAACTTCTTTCTTCCTTCAAACATTTACAAGCATCTCCAGACTGGCCTAAAACTAAAGCTCGCTTTATAAAATTGAAGGCAATTAAATTCTCCATTATTGATCAGTTCTTATACTGGAAAGATCCCATCAGAATGCTACTCAATTGTTTGCTAGAAGACGAGGCTCAAGTAGTAATGGAGGAGTTCCACGAAGGAGACTGTGGTGGGCACTTGTATTGGAAAACAACAACGAACAAAATCTTAAGAGCTGGCCTTTATTGGCCTAGTTTGTTTGTTGATGTAAAAATGTACCCAATTGTCGGGAATGTCAGATGTTTGAAGGAAGAAAGAAGTTGCTCCCACTATCCCCGAAGCCTATAGCAATTGAGTCACCATTTCAACAATGGGGACTCGATTTTATTGGTGAAATTCATCCCACTTCTTCTAGAGAGCACGAGTCGATATTGACAACAACAGACTATTTTACCAAGTGGATTGAGGCAATCCCGACCAGACAAGCTACGGACACGGTAATCGTCCAATTTTTGGAAGGTAACATTTTGTCTCGTTTTGGTTGTCCACAAAAGATTATCGCAAATAATGCTGCTGCTTTTAGATCTAAAAGATTATAGAGTTCTGTCACAGATACAACATTGTTCTAGGACACTCTACAGCCTATTACCCTCAAGGTAATGGCTTGGTAGAATCCTTGAAGAAAAGTTTGGTAAATATTATCAAGAAAATACTACAAGAAAATAAGAAGAGTTAGCACAAAAGGTTTGTACATGTGCTATGGGCAGACCATGTGAGTACTAAGAAGTCGATAGACATGTCTTCATTTCAACTGGTCTATGGAATATATGCACTCTTTCCTTCCTCATTGGCAGTCCCAGTTATGAAGCTATTGCAAGACGCTGAAGTAGAGCCAAATGATATGCAGCAGAGGATTGGCCAAATGATTCAACTACAACAGTCCAGAGAAGAGGTGTTCAAAACCACACAGTTGATACAAGACAAAATAAAAAGAATTTATGACAAAATAACAAAAGCAACTAATTTTCAAATTGGAGATCTAGTATTAAAGTGGGATGCCCAAAATGAAGACAAGGGCAAACATGGAAAGTTTGAAAATCTATGGAAGGGACCTTTTAAAATTGTTGCATTCAGGGGAAAGAATGCTTATCTACTTGAGGATTTATCTGATCAATCAGTTGGAGCAGGGCTTGTAAATGGCAAGCTGCTCAAACATTTTCTCACATAATGTCACAATAGCAATATCATGTCATTGTCTATATCATTTTACTTTTGAATAATGCAAGTGTGGGTAGTACGAGTTGGGATTTGACCTCCCTGCCCCCTTTCTACTCGAGTAGATAAGAGAAGGAGTCTAATGAAAACTTGGGAGAATCCCAAGCTTTTGGCGAAGATACTCAAATGCTTCACGAGGTAATGGTTTGGTAAATATGCCAACAATTTGTTCCTTTGTGCCAACATATTCAAGCTTTGATATTCTTTTCAGCGACTTGCTCTCTAACGAAATGAAATTTAATTGGAATGCTCTTTGTTTTGGAATGCATCACAAGATTCTTGGAGATATTTATGGCGATGGTGTTATCGCAAAAGATGGGAATAGGCTCATTGAACTTGACTTGAAGATATTGCAAAGTTTGCTTCATCCAAAGAACTTGAGTACAACAAGTTGTTGTTGCGACGTATTCTGCTTCTGCTGCGGATAACGAGATTGAAGACTGCTTTTTACTTAACCATGAAACAAGACAACCACCTAGATAGAATGCTGCTCCACTGGTACTGTTACGGTCATCAACACTTCCTGTCTAATCTGCATCTGTATAAGCTTGGATGACCAGATCATTTCCTTTGGGATACCATAGACCATATTTCATTGTGCCCTTAAGATACCAAAGAATTCTTTTGACGGAGATAATATGAGATTCTTTTGGTGCTCCTTGGAATCTTTCTACTTGTCCAACTGCCTACATCACATCAGACCAGGAGGTTGTCACATATAAGAGACTACCAATCATGGATCTATACAACCTTTGGTCCACATCCTTTGACGAATTTTCTAAGCTTAACATGCAACATGTTACCATGGGGGTAAGGACTGGCTTGCAATCTTCCATCTAGAATTTCTTGAGCATTTCTTTGATGTACTTGGTTTGATATATGAATATTCCTTTATCCTGCTGAGAAATCTAAATCCCTAAAAAGTATATCAGTTCGCCAATCATAGACATTTCAAAATCACTTTACATTTTTGTGGCAAAGCCTTTACTTAATCTGTCATCACTGCTTCCAAACATTATATTATCCACATATACTTTGATAATTGTTAGGTTATCTTGATCCACTTTCACATAAAGATTGTTGTCAAAACTTCCTTTCTTAAATCCCTGATGAGGTAGATATCCATCAAGACGAGCATACCAAACCCTAGGAGCTTGCTTGAGACCATATAGAGCCTTCTTTAATCTGTAGACGTAATCTTCTTTGTCAGAGAGCATAAAACCTTCAGGTTGTTCAATGTAAACTTCTTCCTCCAATTCACCTTTTAGAAAACCTAACTTAACATCCATTTGGTAGACCTTGATTTTTCTTGAGCAAGAATAAGCAAGAAACATCTTGATAGCTTCCATTCTGGCAATGGGAGCAAATGTTTCTTCAAAATCAATTCCTTCAACTTGTGCATATCCTTCGCAGACTAATCTTGCCTTGTTCCTGGTAACCTATAATCCTTCAACTGTTTTGCTCGCCCTGATCATGTAATGAACCTGCCATCTTGTTCAAACTTGTTGACCTCTACCGGTCAACTACCCATGCAGTACACCCCTTTTTTTCTTTACAAAAAGGGGCAGCACCTGATCAGCATGTCCGTGCCATCCTGCAGTCATCAGCAGCTTGATCAATCTAATTGTAAACCCAGTCTGCATGTATTAATTGTAAATAATCCTAGCAGATATGAGTCGTGTATGTAAATTGCCTAGGTGGACCTAACTTTCTAATGATAATCTATGTCCCGGAAGGTTTTTCGTCTCACCAATCCACGGATCGGTAGAGTTTTCCTTCAAACCTGACCCCAAAGCCGGGATGCATTTTGTTATTAGAACTTTAGGAGAATCCTAGTGTGCTGATCTGCTAGATTATAGTTGTGTCGCAGAACTGGGTGATTTGTGAGTGTCTATGTTAAAGGGGTTTTTCTCCCTTAAGATGTAAATTGTAAAAGTCATGATGTAATGTGTCCTGAGGGTCGAAAA
>APFE031121507.1:53895-93438 GCA_000404065.3 Pinus taeda
GTTTTCAGTTTCTCCTTATTTCTCCCATGTAGTTAAATGCTCTTTCCCATAACCATACATTCAACAAGATGAAAAAAATAAATTTGCTGAAAACACAAATTCTGGAAATTTTACAGAATGCTGGAAATTGCAGAAATAAAAATCAGCAGTAATAAATGGCCATTAAAACACATTAAAACACTGATATTTTTTGTCAACGTGACCCTGGAAAAACCCCCTACAACTCTTGGGGAAAACCAGCTTGAGAGCTCTTCTTTATTTCTGAAAAAACCTTTTTACAGCAAGAAAATATTCAGCAAAAATCAGCAAGCAAACTTTTACAACTTATCTCAGTCTTGCTGAAAAACTGCTTTGCTGAAACTTCGCTGTTGTTACTCCGCTGCTGAAACTCCGTTGTTGATACTCCGCAGCTCACTGTCCAGAAATCTCCCTTGCTCTCTTGCTCTCCTTCTCCCAATCTGCTCATGAAAGAATTGAATCGAATGTGATCTTTTCCTCTTTTTCCTCCCTTAATATAAACTCCAAATGACTTTTGGGTGATCCAAGTGACTTTTGGGTGATCCCTAAATCCAATGGCTGAAATAGATTTAGATCAATGGCTGAGATTAAATGCACATTTAAATCTCACTTTCTATTTTTTAATTCAGCCCACTTTAATAAAGACCCACTTAGTCATTTATTTCCAAAGTCACTTTTTCCTTTCTAATTTTTCATTGACTTTATAAAAGTCACTTTAAAATTAGACTTAGTAACTTTATCACTTAAAGTCACTTTTAAATTAGATTTTAACTTTATAAAAATTATAAATTCACTTTAGGAGAAAAATTAAAATCTTTTGGACACTTTTCCCTAGGCCAAAGATCAAAGCCTAAGGGAACCACCTGTCCTCCGGTACCAAATTTCAACAATTTCTACTCTTCTTTATCGTGCCATTTATCATGGTTTATCATATAATCCATCTTATAATTATTTATGCTCTTATGGATAAATATTATTTCTTCTCCTTTATTTTTAAATAAATTGATTATTATGCATGTTTTTACCAATGATGGTTTATTAATAAATTTGTTCACCATTTTAGTCTCCAAGATATTTTTCAAATTGAAGACTTGATCTCCAACTCATTATTAAATGTGCCAAGTCAGAAATTTGTTGGAATAAGAAGCGACAATTTTGCATTGGATGTTTTGGGAAAATGGAGAAGAATCTGGAAAATCTAAAACATGGGTTTTGTCCAAAATGGACCAAATTAGTTTTTTTACGAGCCATTTTCCAAAATTTGGTCCGTGTTAAGAGAAACGGAAGGTTCTCTGAAGACGTTTTTCTGAGACTCACTGTTGTCGCTGTTTTCCAAAATATCTCAGCTGCAATGCCAAATTCGACCTGTTCCTGTTGAATGATTAATGAAGAGATATTTCAAATAGGATCTTGTTTATCAATTTGTTACGAGCAATCTAATTTTGTAATGAGAATCATATTGTAATCATCTCTATTGTAACTGCTCTCTGCTCTCTCTGTATTTAAATGAAAACAGAGATCAGAGAAGATGATTCATGATTCATGATGGGATAGATTATGAGAAATTAATCTAGGGATTATTAGAGATAAGATAGGAGGAAAGGGGGACTATTGCATTACCATTGTAATTTTCAAGGCTTTTGTTGTTGTAATGATTTCACAATTTTATGATTAATCAATAAAAGGTTGTTGTTCCGGTGGTGCTTCATTGGCGGCTAAGGGCCCGACCCTGGTGGATCCACTTGCTTCTTGTACCATTATTTTACAGTTCCAGTCGTGTGATGGTTTGATTTCCTTTTCATTTCCTTAATTTGCTTCATTCAGTAATCTTCTGTTTCTAAACATTTCGCTGAATCGCCCTGTTACATCGAAATCGTAATTGGATTGCGTTGATAACAAGATTATTATTTACAACTTAAAATGTCATGTTGTTAATTCTGATATAATAATGCGCCGTCCATTTCAAAATATGTTGTTCATTTTTAACTGCGATCGTTGTTCATTTAATAACTATGATTATTGTTCAATTATAAATGTGATTGATGTTCATCTATACTTGCGATTATTGTTAAATTTTCTAGATTAAGATTGTCGATTCAGTTACATTTGCAGTTGTTGTGTATTTCTATATAATTAGCTTTGATGTTCTGTTATATTTAAGACTGTTGTTCAATTCTAGTAATTTAGCATTACTATTCCTTTCCATTAATATTTCATTTCTGTAAAATGAGCTTTGTTGTTCAATTCATTTTTTTTAGATGAAGCTTTGTTGTTCAGTTTTTCAATAGACTTAGTTGTTGTTCCTTTTTTGCAAGGATTTGATTTCATCTTTTAATTGATATTGCAAAAAGTGTGTTTTAGTAAGCATTTCCAATTGAATTGCCATTTCCAATGATTTGCTTTAATGTGGATTGAAAGATCAGCATCTGTAAAGAACATTGACTATAGCTGTCTAAGTTCTCAGATTGTGGATCCTGTTTATGTTTGATTTCATTTATATCAGTTGACAAAGGAAAGAGTTATCACTGTTGCATCCTTGACTGATAAATTGTTGTAGTTTTTTGAGTGAATGATTTAATTTTTAGAGTGTTAAGTTTCTTTTAATTGTACATAGATTTTATTTCAAGCATCCGTGTACTCTTGTATTTAAAACATTGTACTGCAAATTGAGAAACATTACTCTTGAGTAAATAGCCGCCTCAGACTGAGTACACTCTTGAAATAAAAAATCGTACCTCGATTGATAATAAATGTGAAGATAAATAGGAGTTAAAAAGACACCTTTTATCACTCAACACAAAGTTTGTAGTATTATGATCAAATTTCATAGCATGTTGTGAAAGAGATTGTAAATGAAAAGCATTATCGTCATTATAAGATGCAACATCCTCAAAATTTCGATAGAAAGCGTCATCAATAGAACAAGAGAAACTGTGTTTTCCTCATTATGAGACTTATGTTCTAAAAATTGTGAATTCAAATCATGATTACCTTGTAGGCTATTACATCAGTTATAGTTATAATAACTAGGAGAAGGTGATTCAAAAGAAAGAATTGATATGTCTAATTTCATTTTCATTTATAAATTCATTTTCCTCATAGTTATCATAAACAACTTGCAGAAATATTGATTCAATTAATTTATCATAGCCCTCATTTTCACAAGTATTAAAAATATCAAAAGTATGTTCAAAACAAGAACTAAACTCATGATCAGATTGTATCTCCACTTCATGATTCAACTCATCATCATATCGATCATAAACAACTGGTTGGGAAAGGTCAACATGAACACCATATGAAATTGAGCCAAAATAGTCAAAGATAAGTTCATGTAATAGCTTCCATGTTTCACCACAAAAAGGTTTTAAAATAAGGTCAATAGGTGGACGAATTCTTTGTTTCTCAATGGTTGTGGAGAACCTTAAGGAATATGTAACAGAATGTCTGATTGGTAGGATGTTGAATCAAATATTTCAGATGCAACCTCTCCTTTATCATTTTCATTATTATCCTCTTCTAAACATGAAATCAAAGCTAGTTAAGAATCATTAGGAGTTATAGAATCTGAATATTTCGTTAAGCATAAGTTTGTTGTATGATATTATGTTAAAGAAAGAGAAGTAACTTGTTCACGATCTTCAAGATCTGGCAACACATGATGTTAATTAATAAATGTGATAAAATGTGTTTTTTCAAAGTTAGCTTCATTAATGTTGCTTTCTATTTCAAATTCATAATCCTTTTGGGTTTCTTCATTGTTGTGATCATATTGATTTTCAAGGTTCTTATCATTATTATGTTTGTAACATTCAAATTCAAGTAATCCTATAGGATACATACATTTATGATAGTCACGAAAACTTGTATGAAAATATTTGAGAGAGGAAATTGTACCACGAGGGAGACTTTTGTACCACTTCCTAGCATCGCCTTCCAAGGACATCATGAATAGCTTCATTAGAACATCTTCATTGTGTACTCCCATCTTTAGAATGTTGTTGTGGAATTCTTTGAGGTGTTGTACCAGATTATCCCATTCATCATTTCGAAAACGAGGCAGGTAAGCATCCCATATATGTATGTCAGGTAAATCATGTGGAGAACAATATCGGAAAAGTTCAAAGGAGAAAAATGTGAAGAAATCCATGAAACCACCATTGAAACAAAATCAACAACAAAATTAAACTAGGTATTCGTCAGGTGAACAAATAAATAAGAAATATTTACCGTAAACACTATAAGGCGCATACAACTATGACCCTGTCCGCCAATGAATCACAGATTTAACCAATTAATTCAGTTACCAAAGGAAATGAAAACTAGACCTTTGTTCCTCGGCAACGATGCCAAAAGATGTTGGTGCTCAAATTGTCCCAGTAACTGAGAACACCCTAAAACCACATCACTGAGGATCCTAGATCCTCCCGCTCTAGGTGATAATGGCTGGCCTCCCTTTCACCATAGGGGGTAATCCCTGGTGATAATCAAAATTGAATGGCCATTGTAGAATAATCTAAGTTAAA
Source organism: Pinus taeda (assembly GCA_000404065.3). Lineage (NCBI taxonomy): Eukaryota > Viridiplantae > Streptophyta > Pinopsida > Pinales > Pinaceae > Pinus > Pinus taeda. The sequence continues at coordinate 58,440 of APFE031121507.1, forward strand.
TAGATTTTCTAATTAACAGATAAATAGGCTAGATTATTGAATAAAGAGTATTTTAAATAAATAATGCTTTTTAGGAAATAGAAGTGGTAGACATATAACATGTGAAAACTGATTAAAAATAAAATATCACTATGACTAAATGAGGTTTAAATTAATATATCATATTTCTCACAAAATATAAGGGTTAGTAAAAATTAAAGATAAAAATAAAATGAAAAGACATAAGTTAGAAAAAAATGGTTTAAATGCATTTAATAGAAATGTTGTAGTTGAAAGAATATGGCATCAAGTGCTATTACTATTCATCATGCAACAAAACAATTAAACTATTTGATTTACTATTTCTAAATAGTAAATATTGGAGGAAAACTAAACAAGTTTTAATGTGTGGGAGATTAATGAATCTGATCATGTTAAAGCATTGTTAATCACTAAATATTACCAATACAATAGAAAAATGAAAAATGAAAAATAAGTTAACAATAAAGAATAAAATAGGAGCACTGGTTTTATGGTATTTAAATTTATGTGCAAATAAAATCCTAAATAACATGTATAGTTAGAGTTTTGTTTTGCGATTAAAAAAAAAAGTATTTACGTATTTAAATCGTTATTGCGTGCAATATTATTGAATAATCATGCTATATCAATAACCTGCACAATGAACCAGTAAATAAATCCTCACATAAAAATAACACACAGAGAGAAATAGATATTATTCAATAAAATCCTCACAGTCACAATGAACAACACCACTATAGCAAGTACATGATGGCCTTAAAAAAAATAAGTCTTCATCTCTCATGCACCACCATCCTTCTATCTACCTAAAAAAGTCCTTGGAACAATCTTCTACATCTTTTAAATATCTGGAAGTTCATTTCATTTTTAGTTCTCGTAACTTCCAAACAAAATTACATTGATAATTATTATTTTGATTAAATATAATACATATTTCATCATTTAAATAAATCCCCACTCGAATTCTCCACATTAAAATCCTTTTAGTAATTTCTGGAATTAAAAGAAAATATAATAATTAATTATCTAATATAACACATTATAATAAACGAAATTAAAATATAACTCAACCTTCATAATGTTCTCCTCATTATCTCATGTAGATTATTAATATTTTTTTCCTCCTCCTTTTTTTTTTACCTTAAGTAAGACCAAGTAAAATTTCCCCACTATATAAAACCTCAGGTTGTAAAATAATGTATTTAACATGAACGTATTAAGATAAAATCCAAAATATTAAATTTAATGTGATTGTCTCTTTTAAATGCTTGCATTTCTACAAAATTTTCCATGAAATCTCAATGCTCCTCCTATAATTTTGCGCAATCTTCATTCACCCATTAGAAACAAAATTATGAATCGAGTAGTCTACCCAGGTGGAGGAATTTCTAGATTTATCCGCCAACCGGAAAAATTTCTGACTTCGTTCGTCGACAAATTTTTCTAGTTATCAGCGATTTTATCTGCAAACCTCGGGTTCTTCACTCCTTATAATTCTGTTTGGATTCTTCGGTGATTAGCTGGGAGTCTGATGTGATCATTGTTTAGGCTAGTCGAGTTAATGCAAAAGTGGTGGGTGGGTGAAGTAAAAAAATCAGGCATTTCTTCATCTAAAATTTTTGAATTACCATTCTCCCTGTGAAAAACGAGCTTTTCTCATAATAGAACAACTCAATAATCGCGTTCTCTCCAATTTTCAAATTACCATTCTCCATGCGCAAAACGAGCTTTCTCATAATATAATGATTCAATAATTGTGATTCCTCCAATTTTCGAATTACCATTATCCCTGCACAAAACAAGTTTTCTAAGAATAGAACAACTCAACAATCGTGATTTCTCTTGATAAGGAAATTTCTACCTCATTCGTGCTTTCTCTGCTTCATTCTCTTCCATCCTATGCAAAGTCCCCCATAAAATTCGCCAATTTCTATAATCAAACTGTAATAACATTGACAACTCCACCATAGCGAGGTGTTGTAAGTGATTTTATCATTATCAAATATGGCCTAAAAGAGGAAGATATCACAAAATATTTTAGACGTGATAATAAGTTATTCATGTAGAATCGACCCAAAATTTAGAAGAAACTTTGCAATTTTTCAACGGTTGTGGTTTGACTATTGCTGCCCGTTTTTTTTTTTTTGGGACAAAGCTTGTCATCCAAAAACAACATGAAGTTTATTTGATATAGTAGACTATTATTTTAATCCTTTATATTACTGAATTTTGTTTTTATTGGCATTAGTGACCAAAAAAACTGCATATACTCTAAGATGACTGCAAAGGCTAACACTACTACTCTCTGAACCTCCAAGATCCAAAATCATAAACTATTTCAAGGAATAGGGTTTTAGGATTGAGCTTGTGGTCTACCAGCAGAGGATTTGTTGAATGCAGGTCCTTAAGTTATATCCTCATTACCAACAGAGACATTCTTGTTGTAGCTATTAATTAGTCTTGCTACCATTTGCATCTCATGCTCGGAAGGTGATAGTAATTATACAAGATAGCCACCGTTGGGATTTGTGTGCTTATGGTCTTACTTTGAACTTTCTTCACAACTTGTGGTGCCAGTTTTAAACATCTATTAGGCTTCTAATTCAGCCCACTACAAGATTCAACAATTAAACCAAGATTAAATTGGGAAAATTATCGTATTTTTCATCAAATCACAACCCGCCTACATAGTTTGCATAAACAAGAGTAATTAGGATGCTAAGAAACATGTTTGCACTGCTAAACTAGGTTTGTTGGATTTAAGCCCAGGGTTGATAATTGTGTCAGAAATAACAATCCAAACCAAGAAATTGATGTTACCCTAGATCTTTCAAGAAATTTGATAATGGCATGTGGCCTTGGCTTCACACTCAATTGGTTTTAATCTAATGACGAGGATGGGATCTCACATAACTCTGAGAATATACTACTATTTTATTCTTAAACCAGAGCCAACCTAATTCAAAATACCATTACAGAAATAAAATGTGGATAGATCCCCTCCCATGGCAAGGGCTACAGAACGGTTTATTGCTCAGTGTAAAAGGGGATTGACATTCCCAAGGCCAGTCCTTACTAAAAGCCAATCCCAACCATACAAGGTTCACACAATTGACCATTAATTGTTATATATACCCACTTCAATATACTATTACAGAAATAAAATGTCACCTTCCTAGGTCAGTTGGGAAAAATGACTGAATGGGCCAACCAATGGACTTTACTTGAACATTTGAGTGTTAGCATTGAATCTTATATGTCCAATTTTTGGCGAAGTTATTCTCAATCACACAGTTTGGATAATTGCCAATTTCACTTCTAACTTGAACGCGCCCGATTTTTATTTATTTATTGTAGGCATATTCATTGCATGGATAGTAGGTATGGTGGTGTATAACTACCCCTCCCTTTCATTATGTTTCTTGTTTTATATGGAGGTTGGAAGGTTTTTGTCAGTTTGATTATGTGATAATTTTGTGTTCATTTAGTCTACTTGTCATTCTCTCTATGGGTGTCTAAATAGATTAGTGTCTCTTTATTTTCTCCCACTCATGCGGCTATAAAGTAGCTTCACAAGGATTGGAGACATTACAAAAATATAAAAGATTTGTGATCTCTAATTGGGATGGGAAATTCTAGCATAAATTCCATATAAGTTTTGATTGTAATTCTAATGTTTGATATGGAAACCAATGCATATGATGATTCAAATGTGCTTGTGTATTTTCCCATTTTTTTCTTGACATGAGAATTTGGATTTTGTTGCCTTTTGTGTAGTTCTTGCCCGCACCAATTGTTGTTGGTTCATCACTAGTGGAAAACCATGTTGAACCTTTAATTAGTGGAAGCCACATGGCAGTTGAGTGTGAAGCCCAAGGTCACATGTCATTGTCCAATTTCTTGAAAGATCGATAATTTTCCCAATTTCATCAAGCACACAGATTTAGCAGATAATTTTCCCAATTTCATCTGGCGCGCTGATTTAGCCAATGTGAAGGTAATGTCTGTTTTGGACCCCAAAAGAGATTGTATTGATTTCCCCAAGTTATAAATTGATTTTGACATATATTTTCCCTTGAAGGGTTCATCATATGACGAAAAAACATCCTTGCAGTCATATTGGGTTTGAAAGGAACCAATACACAAGGAGGCCTCTCTCCTCGAGAAGATACCCAAAAGCCACTATTAGTTATGAAAATTTCCATTGGGCTAATTTTGTCCAGACTATCAAATTTCAACCACTATTAGAACAAAAACAATAAAGAATTTCGTTTTTCAAGAAAGAAAATACCTGCAAAACATACCATGCCCTTACAATGTTGAAGTAGGCCACTTAAAAAGAAAAGGTGCAATGTTTATCCTTTTGGCGCAAATGACATAGTTTGGGTTTCCTTGTGATGAACAAGGCCAATAACCTTGAATCAATTATCACCATAAGGTAATTTAGGGATATAAGGGTGAACATGGTGTATGATTGAATAAAAGATTCCAACGTTCTTGTTACATTATAGACAGAATGTAAATTGGTTTTTATCACGAGACCAATGAATGATCATTGAATGGTACATATTGACATGTATCTTGAGGGATCACAAAAATTCCAAGTCTTCTTCTTGGAAATATTGATATGAAGCCGAAACACACAAATGCAACAATTGCATAGGGAGGAATGCCCCTGCAAATGTGGAACAAGAGCAAAGTAGAGGAATGGCAAGATGCACTAATAATCTACACGAATTTAAAGAAGAGGAAAAAAAACACACTTTAATGATTTACAAATATCAAGTTTGTAAAGGCCACAAATAAACCATTTTGAGACTAGTAATAGAGTTTTATAGAAACCAACCAATTTTTGGCTGGAGCGGGATTGAAACTCGGACATGTCATTTCATGGATCCATTGCCTATTTATATCAGAAGAAAGTTGGATAACATATATTTTTTTGATATTTTGTTATTAACATAATGATTCTGTTGCTGACTGTCTTAAACTTTGCATTCATATAGAATTTGGGCTACTAGGAAAGGCGTACTTATCTTGTCAATAAAGGCATCATCTTTGCAAAAACACCAAATACGGATAACTCATATCAATGATAATAATTTTTTTTAAAGTAGTCTAAGACTTCATTCATGGTTTTAATTAAGTAGTCTAGTTGTAGTATTTTATGTATGATTTGTTTGATGTGACAGTTGAGTCTCCTTGACTTTATACACATTTTCAATGGAAAACAATGCTTATGATTCTCACTAATGTCTTTTCATCTTTGTAGACATTTATTTTTATATGATATTGGAAAATAGTCCAATATGTAATCTTGAAGTCCAATATCCTCGAGTTGATCAGTGTGCTTTGCAGGCTTGTAAATGGTCAAAATGTGTAACCTTGCATATAAGGTTCCTTGGGGTCACAGATGCATCGGCATAGAAAGGAATAAAATTAAAATTTAGTTTTGCATCATTACAACACACACCCGTAATAATATTATTCTCTACTATTATATTTAAACTATTGCTTTGAATCACAAAATCATATGGAAACTTATACCTGTGAACTTCTTAGGGTAAAGGCCACTCCTTAGGCTATTTATTGCTTTGCGTTTTTTTTCCAATTCTTGATGTTTTTTCCACTTACTTTAATGTCAAAAGACTCTACATATTACTTGTGCACTCCATCCATATATCATCTAACCGTTTGTAGTATAACACATTCAATATTCTTTGTATCTAAAAAAACTAGAAAGTGCAAGAAATTACTTGTTGTTGAGAGCATCTAAATACACATTGTTCTTACAAAGAGTCAAACTTACAAAAACCTTCCAGGAAGTTTTACCAAATGCTTTCATTATAACAGGTTCAACTTGTACCCTTGAATTTGCCAAATATTTCGGGCAATGAGAGGATTTCCTTTTGTCTTCATCTGAGTTTTGCTCCAAGCATTCAAGGAAAGCAATATCTGCTTTCAACATCTCAACTTGATCGTGTGTATCATAATCGATATCATGGCAATAACAACAATTGTCCAACCAATCAATTGGTTTCTTGTCCCAAAGAAGACCACCTCAGTCCTTCCCTCTTGACAAATTTGGCCCACAATGGTTACCACAATGAGGAAACAATTGTGAAAGAAATGCTCTCGAACCTCTATGCTAAGGTAGCTTGGCCATGTAAGGTGTGAATGGAGGCATAGAAAACTCTGAATCTCCTACTCCAAGCTATTTAAATCCATCTTTCTAGCTTCTTCGCCAGATTTAGAATTCAATGGAAGACTCATCCCTCGAATATGTTCCCAGATCCCAAGCCTATCCTTCTGAGGTTTGTTGTTCTTTGTTGTTCCATGATTTTTATTTCTCTATGGCCTAGGGATGGTGTCAGTGACTCTTTCAATTTGATGTATATGACAAAAATGTTCCCAAACTACAAACTTTTCTGTGGTGGCTTGCTGTTATTTTCTTTTACCCAATTCCTACTGATATTTTTCTGGGGAGGCTTGCTTGAATGTGCCCTTCCCAACTTGCTATATGTTTCTTTCTTGGAGATGTTGGTTGTTTCATTTTTATGTATCGGTAAAAATTGTTACCAAATGTTATGAGGCTTTTTCTTGGAAACATTGGTTGTTTCGTTTCGATTTATGTGCCAGAAATGTTCCCAAATGGTTTGTGTTACTTGCTTGGAGAGGTTGGTCGTTTCATTTGGATATGTCCACCATAAATGTTCCCAAATATTGTACGTTTCTTGCTTGGATATGCTAGTTGTTTCGTTGTGATGCTAGATGTGCGTTATGATATTTTTAAGTTGTTTTTCCTTGTACTGATATTTGAAAGGCATAAAAGGAAAGAAGAATGGAATGGTTTATGACTATTCAATGAATTAAAAGTTAATGGAATAGATTAGGAATAGATAACTAATTTTTCCAAGATCACTAGAAACATGCTAAGTATTAAGAAATAGATAACTTCCTACTTGTCTAATATGAATTATTGTTATCTTAATTTCCAGGTCTTCTAAGTGTAAAAAATGGTGCAAAAGTGGATTTTATGCATTAAAGTGTCATGCTTTCCAAATCCAGGTCCAACAATTCTGAAATTTGTCCTTCACAATATGGTAACAAATCATGTGCTTCATGGAAAGAGAGAAGTTACTGGAAGGATGACAAAAAAGGAAGCATACTACATTGCCCTTGTTGAAGGGCTAAAAGAGGAAAAAAACCATGATTTCAATGATATTGAAGTCTTTACCAACTCAGAGCTAATATGTAACCAAATGATATGGATCTATTGAGTTCAGAAGGACAATTTAAAACCCCTTTATAGGGAAGAAATAAATTGAAGTTGTCAATTTCAATCTTTTATCATTGATTAATTTGCAGGCATTCAAAGGATGTCTAGTGATATAATGTCCATAGCATTGTTAAGTGCATATGTAGATGTCAAATATGACATAGGATCAGCATCCACTACAACAAAAATCATTGATTAACATCAAGATAGGTCCCTAGTATGCGAATGGGTTGTTGTTATCATTTTTCTTGGGTCTATCATGGCATGGTTACTTCACTAAAGAAGAACTTGTTAATGTATCATTTTCCCCAACTTGCAACAATTACGGTTTTTTTATGGGTGATAAATTTATGGACAAATGTAATATATTCCATGTATATAGGTAAATGTATTTTGAGAAAATTAATTGGTTATTTCTTGTGATTGCCATTAAAACATTATGATGTTGTCTAACTGAGTTTTATCTTTCATATTTTTATTGAAATCTTGCGAAATAATTTTTTAAGTCAAATCATTATTTAATTTGTATGTCTCAAAATGTCAATAAAACAATTTTGGCCTTTGCTACTAATGAAGGAGTAGATTGTTCAACAAAGGGTATTTTGACACAAGTCTTGTTACTCGTTGAAACTTGTCTTTTTTCAATAATCAAAAGAAAAATTGCAGACATTGTCTCGTTGCCCATTACCTTGAAATATATACTAAATTTATGCAAAAATATTAATTATTTATGATACTCCCAACATCACATGTTTTGGGTTATTATGCCTAGTTGTATGTAGGTAAAACATCATGAACCGATATCACGACAATGTATAACTCTTAAATGTTCTCATGGTATTATTTCTTTTTGAAATAAAAGTGGAAACTTCAAATGTTGAAAGAGATGTTTTTCTCATCCTTTTAAAGAGAATATGCTAAGTCGTAGTTGCATCAAAATAGCCTTATCTAGATGATAGTAGGGTGAGGAGGGAGTGTTTTTAAGCTTTTTTGGGTTCCCATGCATCACTACACAAAGTTTTGGAGCATGGTAATACCTGTAGTTGTTCAATTGCAATTTAGTTTTGGTTTGGTTTTAATCAAATTTGGATCAAAGTGGTTACACTATGATTAGTTATGACACACATGATTTTCTTCGAAACATTTTTGATCATGTATTGGTGCATTACATAAGGTTGTGGTTATTGTTGGTTGGACAAGTTTTTCCATGCTAGCTTTTGTTCGCAAATTCTTTTAACTATTAATGGTATAACATTAGATGTGATTGTATTGTTGAGGATTTGTAATGGGTTTTGATGTATTGTAATTGAATCCCTTGGTGTCAATAATAGGTTACCACATACCCTATACTGGATATCTGAAGGACATTTATTTTTTGGAATAAATTGCTTTATTTAACTATTATATGAATAGTGACTGTACATTGGGAATTTTATAAAAAAAGGGCTCAGAAACACAACCATCAAAGTAAATTAGGTGGGTTGGAAACAAGTTGAACAAAACTAGTTTTTTCTTTTATATATGCCTGATACATTCCTGTAACAGTTAAACTATTTCACCTGCCTTGAACATTACTGATGTTTTTGAAGTCCATTCACATATTTGTTATTTCACCTTCTTTAGACATCACTCATGTTGTTGGCACCAATTTACATCTATGATTTAATTAATGGTGCCTCCACTAATGTTGTAAGTATCTGAGTAATCTCATCCATGGTTGGCCGGGCTAATGGATTTTCTTCAATACATTACTTTTCAAGTTTGGCCAGGGCCAGAACCTGGTCTATCACATATACTTCATGCAATGAAGGATCCATCCAACCCTTCAATTCTTATGTTGGATTGTTGGCTTCCAACAGAGGGCCTATGGTTTCATCCAAGAGAACTTTTTTTCCCTTCATCATAATGGGAGGTTGCTCTGATAGAATCTCAAGGAACACAACACTAAAGGTATAAATATCAATCTAAGTAGGCAAATGGTTCAAGTATCACAACAATGTGAAACCATTTACAACAAATTCAAATCTAAGCAAGGATGATTTATTCTACAAACATGAAATGTACATATTTTTTTCAAGGGAAATCATCCTCTCTCTTAGCTTGAGAGGGAGAGTGAGGCTTATTACAACAATATTCATAGGAACATATCCATTACAACAATATTTCTCATCATCATTGTCGCTCGCAAGGAATTAAACCTAGGTGGGGGAGATAACAACCATTCTTCCCAAACACCCAAGATAATCCAATTTGAGAACATGAAATGTACATTTAAAATAACTACTACAACATTGCTAACAACAAAACAAATAAGTCATTAAAAGGATGTCAAAATTATATATTATACAAATAATAGTATTACAATTTTTATTTGGAAGTAATGTAGAAGCCCGTATTGGGAAACCTCCTCTTAGATTATTATAAGTGATTATAAGAAATAATAAAAATACTATTCCCATGTCCCCATTCCCCCAATGTCGAATTTAAAATTGTTATGATTCTTGTGGGTATCATAATACAATCACAATATCTTCTTGAAGCCATTAAAGATAGCTATGGTATAAGGTTACTTTCTAGAGGTAATGGTGCCCATTATCATATCCATCTACCACTTCTACTTGTCGCTAACTACCTCCCAAACATCTTGCAGCATCATATGTGTTCTAGGTATTTTCTTAATTTTATTATGTGGGAGGTTGTGCTCAAAGTACACAACTATCTATCCTAGACCTAGTTCTTTAGCTCCCTTCCCTAGCTCCACCTAGGCATCATCATAACCAAGGGAGAGCTCATCATTGGTTAACTTTTGATTATAGAGGGGGTTAGAATAAAATAAGAGCAACATCATATAAAATTAAAAAAAGAAATAGCTATGAATATTAAATGCAAATCAAAATTTATCCTCACCATCTTTGCATCTTGTCAAGATCATTACTAGACATTTTCCATCATCATGGATTGTTGTTGCAAATCAAAATCATAAAATTTATAACATTGACAATTTAGAGGTACAACAATGAAATAATAACAAAATGACTTGTAGAAATTCATAAAGATGAACTTATGACCTTGTATCCTTTCCTCTCCAACTCCAACCCACTTTTACCATAAATTTCCTATAATATTTCTTCATTTACCCATATTTTATCTTCCTCATCTTTCTCTTCTCCTTGCAAAGGTAAAATACAAAGTTGAACATCGAGAGGACCAAAAAAACATCAAATCAAAAGAGTAATTAACAACATTACCATGAGTTTACTTACAAATGTTGGATCTAGTGTGATGTCATTAAGTATCATCATCTTAATCTTTGTATTTAATGAGGAAAATATGAAGAGGAGAGGGGGTACTATGTAGATTAGAAGAGGGAAGGAGAGGGGGACTCTCTAAATTGGAAACATGGAGGGGAGGATCCTATTTGAGCTTATGTTCAACAATTTTAGAGGAATGTTGTAGCCTTGTTGATATACAAGTAAGGGTTGCAAGGCTAACTTGCAAAAAGCAACAATGAAGCTTGTTTTCTTAATAGGTAATCAAAACAAGAAAATAAACCACTACAAACAATCACCTATAATTTTTATCTCACAGGTGAGATCAATCTTCTCGGTCCTAGCATCGAAACTATATAAACATCAATGACAAATTTGGGAAATTCCTTCGCCTGGGTAGATTACTCCTCTGAGTAATCTCATCCATGGTGAGCCTGGCTAATGGATTTTCTTCAACACATGGCTTTGCAAGTTTGGCCAGGGCCAGAGCCTGGTCTATGGCATATACTTCATGCAATGAAGGATCCATCCAACCCTTCAATTCTTATGTTGGATTGTTGGCTTCCAACAGAGGGCCTATGGTTTTAGCCAAGATAAATTTTATTCCCTTCATCATAATGGGAGGCTACCCTGATAGAATCTCAAGCAACACAATGCCAAAGGCATAGATATCAATCTTTGTGGTCACTTTCCCATGATAAATGTATTGAGGATCCATGTACACGGGTGTACCTAAGCTATTATGTTTGGTACCCATAATAATAGTAACAATATCATTAAGTTAATAAAAGGTCAAAAGAAACACAATCCTTCATCTCATGACCAATATGATGATTATTGCAACATCATCAATCTCGTCATTCATATCAATCATATTATTGAATATATTGTTATAATTGCATAAATATGTTCATTTCAATTAGTAATAAACATGAACTGTTTACTACATTTTCCTTTAAAAATAATAAATTTGACAAGAAAGAACTATTGTGGATTGAAAATAATGAAAAATCACAAAATCAAGGTGCATGACATTGAGTGAATAAATGGGAGCATAAACTCTTTTTTCATTAAATGAAATGTATCTAGAATGTTTTTTTGTTTGTTTGTTTTTGTTTTGTTTTGTTTGTTTGTTTGTTTGTTTGTTTGCCATTTTTGTTTGGTGATTCATGGACACCTGCAGTCACTGGGTTTCTGCTACGTCCACATAAATATCTGAGCTTGATCAAGGGTATTAAGCCCCTCGGCCAATAGCTAGGCCTAACCCCAAGGGCTTCGAGGAGAATTGACCCTGTGACCTCCTGGACGGCGAGGCACTTATTTGACCGGTTGAGCTAACCCTTGAGGCTATGTATCTAAAATGTTACAACAAAGAAGATGGGAATAATGGAAGTTGTACACTCTACCTTTTTTTGATCTTTTTGCAGCAAGGGAATGAACACATAAATGACAAAAATGATGAGACAAAACTAAATTGATTTTGTTACAGAATTGATCTAAAACAAGCACTAGAATACAAGGAGAATAGTGTTCTGAAAGTTGAAAGAGATCTACTAATTTGCAGGAAAATAACTGCCCAAATGTTTATGATTTTAAGATGATCTAACAAATACAAATTTTGTAGAACATCATTCCCTCCAATTAGCCTAAAAATTACCAAATAAACTCAAGAAATATAGGTGAACACTCAAACAAGTAAAGACCCAATGGATTGCATCCATTTGGATCCTGGATCCAGAGATTACTACCCTTAAAATACCTATCGAGCGTTGGATTGACCGCCAAAAGCATGCTGCATGTATCCGCCCTTGTAATATACTTTAAACCCCCTTCTTTGATCAATGAACTTCCAGAATGAATTGCCAAACAACTAGCCTCCCTTTTTTATCCTTATTTGCTCCAAAACCCAAACTGCCTTTTTAAAATTTGGATGTACATCTTAAGAGTGACTAATTAAATATAGGTCCAAACTAGGTCTTTACTAGAGAAGGACATTTTGTCTTTGCAGACTTGCACCTCAAGATCCATGATACGCTTCCTTTTGCTTCGCTTGCACATTTTGAACTGATATGGTCAAACAATATGCAAGGACATCAGAGAAATAACCTATATAGAAACATGTTAGCAACAAAGTTATTCATTCTAAAGAAAAATAACAAAAGCGAATAGATGATAGAAAATGATGCACTGAGATTACTCCTTCCTTAGCTAGCTTATTTTTAGTTCTGAAAGAATTGAAATAGCGGTCGAACACTAAATCCGTTCTTGCAGCTAGTCTTATTGGTACTGGGATGGGAGAAAAGGGAGGAATATTTTTTAAGAAGGTGCAGTATGTAAGATAGCTTTTGGATCCCATCTAAAATATTAAGTATTTTAATTCTGCTGTAAAGGAAGCATAGTTTTTCAAGTTCTCTTGATGATTGGTAGGTGAGGGAGTATTATAATGCATCTCTAATGTCATTAATGAACACAATGTTGGGATCCCAAGCAACCACTCTATTTTGATTCCCCTGATTATTTAATCCATATGAATGGGGAAATTTAGCAATCAATAGTATAATTTGTGTCATTTCATTTCTAGCAAGATACAGTTGAGAATTTGGTTTATTTGAGAGCATATAATGGTTTTCTGTTTTCCAAATGAATACATGTGATTGGTCAACCTTTTATTCCTCTAATATGAAGAGTGTATAGTCAAATATATTATGTTTGACTCGTAATATAGTTTCTAATAATTTAAAATCTCCCCCTTTATCAAAGTATGTACTCTCAATTTTGATTGTCCCGTTGTTTGATTGTGTGAGTATGCACTCCCAACATTAGTTGTCATGTTGTTTCATTGAGTGAGTTATTATAATGGTTCTTATCCCACTCTCAATTTTAATGGTTCTTCTGCAACTCTGAAGTTGATTGCGCTTGCAATGCAGTTGGAAGACATGGGAGGTACCCATGTAAATGGACGAAACCGTCTGGTCATCCTTGAAAGAGCTCTAAGTTGTGATAGAACTATGAACTATAGCAATGTTTTGGAATCTTATCATCAATATTTGAAAGCACAAAATGAGTTGAAGGATGAGAAGATGAATATTGAAAGCTTGATTGACACACTTTGTACTCTATGTGGAATTGTTGCATCTACGATATGTTGTTTCCTTGTTCTTTGAGAAAGACATGATTGATGCTATAATTTTCTCTGGCCCATTTCAAATCCAGATAGAATTGCATATTCTATGTTCCCTAACAATTCATCAATCTGGTGCAAGGTCTCAACCATTCAAAGATAATTATCGGATTTAAAAGAGATTTGTACATTGGGGCAAATCACTTATGTTCATTGGACTATTGTAGCTCTTTTTGTTTTCTTTTTAATTAATACATGTGTCTTGAAAACTGTGCTCTCCTTTATCAGGCTAGCACTCTGAAGTTGATTGCGCTTGCAATGCAGTTGGAAGACATGGGAGGTGCCCATGTAAATGGACGAAACCGTCCGGTCATCCTTGAAAGAGCTCTAAGTTGTGATAGAACTATGAACTATAGCAATGTTTTGGAATCTTATCATCAATATTTGAAAGCACAAAATGAGTTGAAGGATGAGAAGATGAATATTGAAAGCTTGATTGACACACTTTGTACTCTATGTGGAATTGTTGCATTTACGATATGTTGTTTCCTTGTTCTTTGAGAAAGACATGATTGATGCTATAATTTTCTCTGGCCCATTTCAAATCCAGATAGAATTGCATATTCTATGTTCCCTAACAATTCATCAATCGGGTGCAAGGTCTCAACCATTCAAAGATAATTATCGAATTTAAAAGAGATTTGTACATTGGGGAAAATCACTTATGTTCATTGGAATATTGTAGCTCTTTTTGTTTTCTTTTTAATTTTTAATTAATACATGTGTCTTGAAAATTGTGCTCTCCTTTATCAAGCTAGCTTCCTTTCTGAAATTTCTGAACCAACTTGACCTTGCTTTGCTTGACGTCATGTATGATATATGTGTTCCTCTATATAAGCAAATCATCTGCTTCTTAAAAACATCACCTAGTTTTTTCTGCCATTTTCTCATCATCAGGTTGTTGGTGAAAGGTGTCTTTGCTTAAATGCTTGGTTTAGCCATGAAGGATGGAACAAACATGTCCCCTTATACTTTTATTGCCATCCACCACCTATTAAAAAATTGGGCAATGGCGTGACCTCCAGCTTGATTCTCAACTGCCATGATGGCTTCCACTAATCAAAGGTTCCCCTTGCAGGGACGTGATGGTACTGTAGGAATGAACATGTCACTTTGGGGAATCGAACCCTGGTGATGGAAACACCCTACTTTCTCTGACCCAAAAAGCTCATATTGACTTGGTTTAGCAGTCAAACTAAGACGGAATTGGGAAAATTATCGATCTTTCAAGAAATTGGACAATGGCATGTGACCTACGGCTTCACACTCAACTGCAATGATGGCTTCCACTAATCAAAGGTTCCCCTTGCAGGGACGTGGTGGTCCACTAGTGATGAACCAACAACAATTGGTGCAGGCAAGAACCACACGAAAGGCAATAGAATCTAAATTCTCATGTCAAGGAAAAAAATGAAAAAATACGCTAGCACATCTGAATGATCATATGCATTGATTTCCATATCAAACATTAGAATTACAATCAAAACTTATCTAGAATCTATGCTAGAATTTCCCATCCCAATTATAAATCACAGATCTTTTCTATTTTCGTAATGTCTCTAATCCTTGTGAAGCTACTTTTACAGCAATATGAGTGGGAGAAAATAAAGAGACACTAGACTATTTAGACACCCATAGAGAGAATGACGAGTAGACTAAATGAACACCAAAATTATCACATAATCAGACTGACAGAAACATTTCAACCTCCATATAAAACAAGAAACATAATGAAAGGGAGGGGCAGTTCTACACCACCCTACCTACTATCCATGCAATGAATTCACCTACAATAAACAAATAAAAATCTTATGTGTTCAAGTTAGAAGTGAAATTGGCAATTATCCAAACTATGTGATTGAAAATAATTTCGCCAAAAACTAGACATATAAGGTTCAACGCTAAAACTCAAATGTTCAAGTAAAGCCCATTGGTTGGCCCATTCAGTCATTTTTCCCAACTGACCCAGGAAGGTGACTTTTATTTCTGTAATGGTATATTGAAGTGGGTATATATGACAATTAATGCTTAATTGTGTGAACCTTGCATGGTTGGGATTGGCTTTTAGTAAATACTGGCCTTGGGAATGTCAATCCCCTGTTAAACTAAGAAATATCCTGTTTTGTAGCCCCTATCATGGGTGGGGATCTATCCACATTTTATTTCTGTAATGGTATTTTGAATTGGGTTGCCTCTGGTTTAAGAGTAAAATAGTGGGAGCTTCTTAGAGTTATTTGGGATCCCATCCTTGTCATTAGATTAAAATCAATTGAGTGTGAAGCCAGAGGTCACATGCCATTGTCCAATTTCTTGAAAGATACAGGGCAACATCAATTTCTTAGTTTGGATTGTTATTTCTAACACAACTATCAACCCCGAGCTTAAATCCAACAAGCCTAGTTTAGCAGTGCAAACATGTTTCTTAGCATCCTAATTACTCTTGTTTATGCAAACTACATAGGCAGGTTGTGATTTGATGACAAATACGATAATTTTCCCAATTTCATCTTGGTTTGATTGTTGACTCTTGTAGTGGGGTGAATTGGAAGCCTAATAGATGTTTAAAACTAGCACCACAAGTTGTGAACAAAGTTCAAAGTAGGACCATAGGCACAAAAATCCCAATTGTGGCTATCTTGTATAGTTATTGTCACCTTATGAGCACAGCAAGTCCAATTAATGGCTATAGGTGAGCACGAGATGCAAATGGTAGCAAGCCCAGTTAATGGCTATAGCAAGAATGTCTTTGTTGGTAATGAGGATATAACTTAAGGACCTACATTCAACGGATCCTCTGTTGATAGACCACAAGCTCCATCTTAGAACCTTATTTCTTGAAATAGTTTGTTGTTTTGGATGTTGGAGGTTCAGAGAGTGGTAGTGTTAGCCTTTGCAGTCATCTTAGAGTATCTACAGTTGTTTTGGTCACTGATGCCAATAAAAACAAAATTTAGTAATACAAAGGATTAAAATAACAGTCTATTATATCAAATAAGCTTCATGTTGTTTTTGGATGACAAGCTTTGTCCCCAAAAAAAAAAAACTAGGCATCGATAGTCAAACCACAACCATTCAACAACTGCAAATTTTCTTCCAAATTTTGTGTCGATTTTACACGAAGTAACTTATTGTCCTGTCTAAAAGGTTTTGTGATTTCTTCCTCTGTTATGCCATATTTGTTGATGAGAAAATCACTCACAACACCTCGCTATGGTGGAGTCGTTGACGTTATTGCAGTTTGTTTACAGAAATTGACGAATTTTATGGGGGACTTTGCATAGAATGGAAGAGAAGGAAGCAGAGAAATCACGAATGAGGTAGAAATTTCCTTACCAAGAGAAATTGTGATTGTTGAGTCGTTTTGTTATGAGAAAGCTCATTTTGTGCAGGGAGAATGGTACGAAAATTGGATGAATCACGATTGTTGATTCGTTCTGTTCTGAGAAAGCTCGTTTTACGCATGGAGAATGGTATTTCGAAAATTGGAGAGATTGCGATTACTGAGTCGTTATGTTCTTAGAAAAGCTCATTTTTCGTAGGGAGAATCGTAATTCAAAAATTTCGGATGAAGAAATGCCCTTTTTTTTACTTTCACCCACCCGCCATTATTGCATTGATTCGACTAGCCTGAACAACAGTCACATCAGACTCCCAGCTGATCACAGAGAGTCCAAACAAAATCGGAAGGAGCGACGAACGCGAGGTTTGTGGAAAAATTTGTCAATGAACTAAGTCAGAAATTTTTCCAACAAACAGATAAATCTGAGCAATTCCTCTGCCTTAATAGACTACATTATAAATTCAAAATAAAGCAAATCAGAAATATATATACGTTTTCCATTTCAAATTTCAAATTTCAAATTAAAAATTAAAAAAATAAAAATAAAAAATTTTAGATATTCACTTGAGACTTCAAATAGTTTCTAAACCATTTAAACAATATAATCATTCTGCACTTATAAATTTTGAGTTTCAAATAATATTATATATATAATTATAATTTTTTAATAGATACACACGCATATGCATATATAAGAGAAACTTATTTGAAATCCTTAAACATATTTAATACTATTTTCGAATCCGTAGAGGGAGAGGGAGGAAGTTGAGAGCCATTTGGGCCAGATGGCTATAATAAATGAAATGTTCATTGTTATGTTTGTGAAGGTTAAACAAATGTTTATTTTTATTGGAGTGAGTCATAATATCATTTACGTTGAGTTTCAATGTGAAACATGAGGTAGAGTTTAAGGTTTGGATGGTTAGGTGTTTGTTTAATATTTTAATTATTCTAATTTATATGTTATTTAATTTATATTATTTAATTTCATTACATTTAAGTCATATTTATTTATTATAATTTAATGTTACGTTGAATTTTTATTTATTATTTTTAATTAATTATATTGATATTTTTTTTTATATTTAATTTTTAGATAATTATTAATAATGATGATTGTTAATAAAAATTTAAATATATTTTGTACGTTTTTGGCAAAAAATAAATAAATTTAAGGTTAGAATTTCAAATCTTTATTTAATGTAATAATTTCTATAAGTTACAATGATTTCTATAATAATTAAATTAATGTAGGGTAAATAAGAAAATTCAAGGAAACGATTTTTGATTATGAGAATATGAGAGAAGACACAAGGCAAAATTAACAAAAGGAGCCAAGATCTAATTGGGGTCAAATTGGCGACAACAAGTCCATAACAATGCTTCAAAGAGTATCAACCTCATCCTCCAAGAGATAAATTCATTGTCATTGCACTTCAATTATATCCAATGTGTTACAGGCTGATGCTCTTTGTTGATAGATCATGACATGTAGATTATTTATAATGTACACATACAGTTGAGGTGGAAGAGTCTAACTTTGAAGAATTTATATCCATGAGGAGATCCTCTGAAATTGAAGCCGAAAGAGAAGTGAAGAACCAACTGTATATGAGACAGAGACCACACATCCAATATTATTTCCATTGCTCAAAGGGACTCTGCTGCAAAGAATGACTATCGAATTAGAAAGAGCAAGCCCAAATAAAAAGAGACAACCTAGAAAGGTAAGACAGACTACCCTGCTTTTTCCAAACTTCAAATTGAAGCCGCGAAACAAAGAGAATTGCCCCAGGTTTGCACAAAGTCAAAGAAGAAAAGAGTTAAAACAATTACCTCTAAGCCAAAGAGAGAAAGACGCCACGCTTCCTAGCTACAGTGACACTTTACCCCTGTACAAAGCTCACAACGAGAGAAAACACGAACAATTTCCCGAAGCTCATCACTGAGCTTCCACTTGCTCTACCATCTGGATGCCACTTTTACTATCAAGACTTTCCTCTGCCAAATTCTCAAAGGGTGTTTGGTAGGGTATTTTTTAAGGATTTATTATTTTTCCAATATATAGTATTGTAGGTGACTATTATGGTTTGGAAATTCATACATATAGAATGTAGGCAAATATTCAATAAAAAAAACATGTGATTTACTATCAAAATCAATAAGTTTTTTTGCTATTTTTTAATGAAATTGGCGAATATATTTTTCAAAAAATGTCCAAAAAATAACCCATTTGCGAAATTTTGCTCCTAAAATTTTCCTTGGTGACTTGGTTGAGATCCTCCCTACTCACTAGGAATGAAGGATGAAGTGCTACCTCTTCTCAATTTATTCATTCCACAATAAAAAAACCCCATGCGAATCTGCAATTCCACCTCAAGCATTCCAGGGTCCCGAGACAAAGTAATCATCACACAACTACCTGAGAAGGCGCCTTCTTCATATGCCATGAGCTCTATTTTAAGCATTAGTCTAATCCTCACCAGTACAAATAAATTAGGCACGTTGCTTAAGATACTACTATGATAATCCATATTATCTTGTCCAAGGTTAACATTGATCTGCTCGGTTTCCATTAAATGCGACACGCTTGCATGCAAACAACACCTTTGAAATGTCATGTTGAGCTGACATATTAACTCACTCATAATCATGAAGGGATAATCCATCATAAGATTACAAATTACAATGGTACAAGGAGCGAGGGAAAAGGGGAGGTAAGATGGAATTGAGAGGGGACATAGGTGATTGGGAGGGATTAAGAGAGATCTGATCATTGACACATATTTAGAATTAGGAACGAAAGTTGATTTTGGGGATATATAGGTTTGTCATTGTCTTCATTAGGATATTATAGCATAGCCAACAATACCATTGGTTTTAGTATGTCCTCCTTCCAAAGGACAAGCATTATTGGCTAGGAGATATGCTTCATTATTGAGGCTTTTGAGGATATGAAGGGTGGGGGGGGGGGTTGCGTGGTGGGGAGCTAGCAAAAGAATGAAGGATACCCTTAATACGATGAAACATCAAAATTAATATATTATCTTTTAGAGGGGTATTAGTTCTTAAGTGATAAATGATTAGCAAGGAGTCTCCCAAAATGGTAATGTCTTGGACACCTCGATGTTAGGGTATTGTTAGTCCCAAATAAAGTCCATACATCTCTACCTGATTATTGGATTTCCTACCGACCCCGTGATTATTTTTCCACAATTATTCCTTCAAGATTTAGAATAATCCCTTAACAAGATTTACTAAATAGTCATTCACAACATTTTTTCAACATTGATTAGTAAAATGTTTGTAAAATATACGCCTGGAATGTAGACAAAAACTGGGGGATTTACAAAGAGTTTTGATATCTGATTCTTCAGTAGAGAAAGACAAACTAAGAAATATCACACTTTATACACATATACTTCTTGACACATACATATTACTAACATACATGCAACTATATAGCCAACAAAACTGGCCATAAATAAGAACAACTTTACAGTACATTATCATTCAATAGAGGGGGAATCTACTGACATTGCTTTAGCCTAGTCTGCACATGAGTTTCTTCATGAGATTTGTTGTCTTGCATCATGGCATGATGAAGTGAGGTCATCCAATTGGTTTCGAAGAGAGTCTATTTCATTGTTCTACCTATTGATATGACCCTAAAGCCTTTTCATTCCTTCAAATTGTTCCAGAACGATTCACAAGAGATGAATAAAGATATGAAAAAGAGAGTGAAATTCCATATGCTCATTGATAGGAGTATGAGGGCAGAGGGCGCATGAATTTGAGGCTCTCTCGCACCCTTCTTTTCAATAGAAATTGGCCATTATAGCCTAGTAACCCAAAGACCATGAATTCGAACCTTTGGCACCTATAAATCCTAACTCCAATTGCCAAAAATTACTTGCAATATAATGAGAGGAACTGGAACAGAGAGGCACAAGGAATTTCTTGAGGGAGACTACAGTCTATCTCGTTAAAAATTAGGTAAGCAAAACTGTCAATTTTTTACCAAATTGTGGCTTGTGAAATGCGTGAGGACCAAGAACCATTTGAAATCAAGGTGTCTGTTGCGACCTGCCACCCGAGTTGTCACCTTCCCAAGTGCCTACTACCGAATTAACCCAAGAATTTGACTTAGGTGGATAGAGCTTCCTTTGTCAAGTGAGAGATAAATTGCAAATCCCTACTTCAGAGGGAAATATAGATGACTGGGTTATTATCCATGAAAGGTTGAATCATTGTGAAAACACACTCCAAATATTTGTGGGCTTAAGAGGGTCCTCGAAGCATCGTGGCGGCAGAATTTAATTATCACACTGATTTAATTTCCTCCACTCTCCCATAAATAATTTAATTCCATATCAAATGTATTATGAACCTCCATGAATGTGAGGAT
Source organism: Pinus taeda (assembly GCA_000404065.3). Classification (NCBI taxonomy): domain Eukaryota; kingdom Viridiplantae; phylum Streptophyta; class Pinopsida; order Pinales; family Pinaceae; genus Pinus; species Pinus taeda. Next base: position 79,938 of record APFE031121507.1, read on the forward strand.
TGGGATTTGTACCTCCCACACATAATCCATCTTATCCTCAAGAGAGGGCAATAAATCTCCTAGATCAGACTACTTCAACGTGCTTTACTCGTAGAATGAAAATTGAAACCATATCTTTCTGTCCATATTCACCTAAGATAATGGATGAGGAGGCACGTGAACCACATTTTGCTCGCTTTACACCTCATAGGATTTGTCTCACTCATACAACCAGATTGAACTATGCATAATTTTTTGAGTGGAGGGTGCATTTAATCCATAAGTTTTTCCATTTAACTCTAAGATTCACACCTTGGCTCGAATTTTATTTCTAATTATATGAGGTAAGGAGCATTTCATCCCCTTAGTTGAAGTCATGGTATGGTTCTCCATCCCCTTTTCCCATTGATTTGCTTCGTATTTTCGATCCTTAGGATATCAAAGAAGATTTTATGCAATAAGGAGTCCAAGATGCTCTTAAGGAGGAGAAGATTTAATTTATTGGGCTTAGGATTTAATCTATTTTGCAAAAAATGAAATTTTCTAAGAGAGTCCCCAACAATTGTGATCTTGGAGATGCCTCTTTCCTTAGCTAATTAAAGGCCTAACATGAGTCATACATCTCTACCATGTTATTGGTTTCTTTGCCAAGACCCAAGGAAAACTTAATTTCATGTTTCTCATTGGAATCCCAGAGGATCCCTCCCCCTCCTGCTCCCCTAGTTATTCATAACATTAACCACATGCCTTCAAGAGCCTCTACACAACAACCACTCAAGATATTCACACATATCATACAATGGAAATCTCACACAACCACGGTCAGCTAGTCACATTAAACAATCAAACCTGTGCATCCAAGTGACTCTACCATTCAGGAGTATATCAACGTCATAGGGATCTACAAGTCCCTTAGACCCTTGAGAATCATTCACAAAACCATCACATTGCAACACACAAGAATACATATCCCTCTTTGATAATGTTCATACACCTATTATCTTGTAATAACATTAACCGCCATGCACATTTCACCATCATGTAGAAAGATACAAGTAAGCAACTTACCTTATAAGTTTAATGACTATAAATTAAGAAAGGGACTTCAACTCTCCTCCAAACTATAGGCCAATTGAATTGTTATCCTTTCTTGTAGTTAACCACCACCAAGCCAGATTCAGAGCCTGTGGAGTGAAGTTCTCAAGGTAAATTCACATCGATCAAGTTACCAGCACATGGGAATATAGAGCACACAATTCCTCCACTTGACACTGAGAATTCTAGAGAGCATAATGTCTCCACCCAAAGAAACACTTAAAGGGATCCTGTTAAATTGACAACTAGGGCCAAACTCCATGTGGGTCATCTTATTTATGACAGCTGATATTTTTATTGGATCCCTCTCATTGAGAGGTGTAGGATTGATCTAAATATCATCCGATTCCGATAAGTATTCATGGAGATATGAATTTATTTGTATTATGGGACAATTCGTCAAGGTCGACCAACAACCTAACTACCCCCTCTTATGCTCCACGTTTTAGTATAAATAGGAGAGGACTTGAAGTCATTTGACACACGCTCTTCATGTGATCTCCTCCTCTCCACGTCTTGGGTTTTTGGTGAAGGAGAGACACAAAAAGAGTAAGCTGGGCTAAGTGTATGATTCCCTAGCCGCAGTACAAACATGCCCTAGCCACAGGTCATAAAGATTCTTATACACAAATCATGGAGACCTTATACGTTGTTCAAATATGTTGAATGTGATATGTTGTTCATATAGATAGTTCATAATGGAAGTGATACGGTGTTTATATGTTGGACATATTACGTTGTTCATAGTTCGTGATGAGGATATATACGAAGACATTTAAATGTGGGCCATGACATACATACACAGGCAAATGGAGAAACCCTACCCATTGTAAAAGAGATATGTATATACGCTGAAATGGATGCTAAAATAGATTGCTCACCAACGCAACAAGATATATACAGGCCATGATACATACGGGCAATACAACATAGCAAGAACGTAACATGATATATACACGCTATCAATGATATACATGTTGTAATATATAACACAGTTGTAGAGACACTTATACGCTGGTATAAGGGACACTTGGAGATATGTTCATGCAGTTAAGGAAGCCACAGTCTTGGGTGAAAGCTGCAGTAGGAGCCGTAGTCAATATAAGGGTGCCAAAGTCATGACAAACCACAATTGCAATTAGGACAATAAAGTCTCAGTCAGATGCAGTCATGAAGACTTATGACCTTGAAGACTTAATGGGTAGTAATGTTGATGCATATAGTAGTCAATGGTATGGCAGTAACAATCTTCAATGGAATTGTGTCAGCATATTCATTGACATGGCATGGCATGGCATGGAAGACACACTATGTATAATATGGCAGACAACATATATGGCATGGGCAGCAACATGATGTAAATCATGGGCAGCATGATATATGAGCAGCATGATGTAGATTATGAGCAACATGATGTAAATCATGGGCATCATGATGTATGGGCAACACAGTGATGTATGGGATCATGAGCAGCATGATGGTACTACACGGTAAGGTGTAGCAAATGGACGAGATGCAGCACTATGATGGGTGAAGGAGTCACCTTAGAGAATCAGTTGAAGCAATATGTCTTCAACTGATCTCTGTAGATATCAAAAGTCAAAGTGTTGACTTCTATTGTAAATGTACTATCTCTCTCTCTCTCTCTCTCTCTCTCTTTGCTGAACTTTGAAGAACATGAAAGAAGAATTGATCAAGGGTTTCCCCACATTGTGGGGTTTTCCCCTGGCTAACACCACATCTTGTGTCCTCTTGTCTTGGCTTGTCTTCTGTTATTTATATTTATGTTCTATCTAAATTTTAATTTAATGCTTATGTGATTGTTAATCTGGAAAAGATAATGAGCTAAATGTGAAAATTGAAATAAATTGCTCTAGCATAGAACATACCTAAACTTAACATGGTATCAAAGAAAAGGTGAAGAAAATTCCCAAGCAAGAGTGAAAGAGCAATCACCGAAGACAATTGGGACAGGACAAAAGGATCAATGGGTTCCTCATCCCTCTTCTAATTCACCAAGGGTGAAGTCAAAACAGAGTATATTATCAGAATAGCGCAGCGGAAGTTTCTGATGGCCTACCTAAATATCACTTCATTGGGAAGTTCGGATCTAAGGGTAGAAGGAAAGGTGGATGCCTTGGTTGCAAGAAGTTCAGCCATTATGCGAAGGAGTGTCTGAATGGCAAAGACACATCTCTTGATGAAGATGACAATCATTCCTGGGACATCTTCAATGATCAAAGGAATGACAAGAAATGTGGGTCATCAAGGAAATGGTCAACTCTTCAAAGAAAGGAAGGAACCCCAGGTATGAAAAATCAATTATTGTTTCTGATAAGATAATGAAGTGTTATCTTGTATTGGCCCTCTCCTTCAGATTATTTGGGAATATGGCTTATTGATTGAAGTTCCTCAAGGCACTTCATCGAATAGATGGGTGCACTCTCTAATTTGGTAGAGATGGAAACAATCGTAGAATTATACTTGGAGCCGATGTCACCTATCTCGGAAAAGGTGTAGGGAATGTTATCCCTCAATTGAATGAGGATAACTCGATTCATTCACAAAATCTCCTTTATGTACTTGATCACAAGAAGAACCTGGTGTCCATTTTAGAAATGGAAGTCTAAGGTTACAAGGTGGCACTCATCGATGGAAAGGTATGTGTTTGAAAATAGAATTTTCAAAGATGTTTTAGAGTTTAGGGTTGTATTAAGATGCAAGAAGTCCTTTGAGGACCAGGTCCACTGGCACATAGCACCGGAGGTCTGTGAGTCAGATAGTGACCAGAATGCCTAAATTCAAAAAGAGAATGAAATTACATGTCTGAGATGTACTAAAGAAAAATATTACAAGGGGACCACTCCCCTCATGTAACAGGTCCACAGGTTTGGAACAACCCGAGGGGTTTGAGATTGATGATCAGGAATCTCACGTATGCAGGTGGAAGAAAGCCCTCTATGGCTTGAAGAAAAACTCCTCGGGCGTAGTATGAGAGAATTGATAGCTATCAGATGAAGTTGTGATTCACTTGGACTGAAACTAATCCAAACCATTACCCGAAGGTTGTGGATGATAGACCTCTCATACTGGCACCTTACGAGGATGACCTATGTTTAACAGGTGCAAACCCTCTCACTTGTAGAAGTAAGAGGGAGTTGGATTCCGGATGTGGAATGATAAACTGCAATCCTGTGACTACCTCCAGGATCTTAACTTTCAGAAGTTATATGGTAGTGATGTTGGACCAGATTTGGGAAATGCCTCTGAGTTTCTTAAACTCATTCGCATTGATGTTCTTGGTGAACTTCCATCTGGACATATGTTTTTCAGTTAGCATGGGGAGCTCATATTTGGCTGAGCTTCACTAGATTGGTGCCAAGAATCTTCTAAGATATCTTCAGGGCACAATCTCTCACGAATTGAGATACACTGCCGGAAATATGAAACCACATGATTATTCAAATGATGAGTGGGAAGGCAGTGTGGAGGATCACTAGAGCATTTCTCAATGCTGGTTCTCTTTGAATTCTACTTCAATGCGGGAATCAAAAATTGGTTGCTATAAGCACCGCCAAGACTGAATACATGGCTACGAGTATGATCTCGTGTGAAGCTGCAAGGTTGCAAAAGCTCTCAAGTGAGTTGTTTGTACACATGATGAATACCACTGTGATTCTCTATGGCAACCCGATGAGGGATTCAATTATTGAGGAATCTGGTATTTGAAGATTGCTCCAGCAGACAGACATTAGATACTGCCTTATCTGAGATATGGAAATTCGATGAGCGAAGACGCTCCATCGCATCGAGACTGATGTATAGGTCGTAGACATTTTGTCAAAGCCCCAACGGAAGGTCAAATCTATGACTTTCCCGAACAACTTGGAGTCATTGAGAGACCTTCTTATAAGGGTCTTGCATGTTGCATGCATTGAGCTCTGGCAGCTCCGGGGGGCTTAGGGTACTTACTGGAGCAACATACGACCACAGGGCGACTCACCCTCCCCTGGTGGTGCGCTATGAACAGGATGATTAGTTCTCCTGTGGGTCCGAATGATTAGTTATCCCATGGAAATTATGTAGCAGGATTATTAGTTCTCTCGTGAGGTCTGGATGATGTGTTCTCCATGACGATTATGTAGCAGGATGATTAGCTCTCCTGTGAGGCCTGTATGATGTGTTCTCCATGGTGATTGTGTAGTAGGATGATAAGTTCTCTTGTGAGGATAGGATTGATTAGTTCTCCTATCGAGGCATCCTACCCATGTCGTCTAGGACTCATGGGAAGTACCTCTCATCTGATCAAGGAGCAAGGAAATGAGGATAGGGACCATATTAGTACCGATGGACGCATCGTTGTATCTATCATACTCCCTATGCTAGGATGACCTTCATTGATCTGGGATCAATGATACTAGTTTGGGACTAGTTGTAGGAGTTGTACCTACTATGATGCTGACTCAGGTTGGTTGAGACTAGTCTGGGACTAGTGGTACATACTCTGAGACTGACTTCGGGTCAGTGGAGGACTAATGTGGGACCAGTGAGAGTGGTACATACTATGACGCTGACTTCGGGTCGATTGAGACTAGTTTGGGACCAATGGTACACACTCTGAGACTGATGATACTGGTCTAGGACCAGTGGTAGGAGTGGTACCCACTATGATGCTAATTTTGGGTCGGTTGAGACTGGTCTGGGACCAATGGTATGCACTCTGAGACTGACTTTGGGTCAGTGGAGAATGGTATGAGACATTATTGATGAATTCTTCTTCTTCATGGTTTAGCAGAGCTAAGCAGAGCAGTGAAGAGCCAACAAAGCTTAGCAAAGCCAACAGAGCTAAGCAGAGCAGCGCTGAGCAGAGCCAGCAGAGCTGAGTAGAGCGGAGTAGAGCAGAGCAGAGCTAGCAGAGCTAAGCAAAGCCAGTAGAGCTGAACAGGGCTAAGCAGCGGTGAGCAGAGCAGAGCTGAGTAGAGCAGCGCAGGGCATTGATGGCTGAGATAGTACAGTCGGACATATGGATTAGCAAATGGAGTTCTCCCTAGTTGAGAGGGAATGTTAAATTGGAAACTAGGGCCAAACTCCATGTGGGTCATCTTATTTATGGTAGCTGGTATTTTTATTGGATCCTCTCATCGAGAGGTTTAGGATTGATCTAAATATCATCCGATTCCGATAAGTATTCATGGAGATATGAATTTATTTGTATTATGGGACAATTCGTCAAGGTCGGCCAACAACCTAACTACCCCCTCTTATGCTCCACGTTTTAGTATAAATAGGAGAGGACTTGAAGTCATTTGACACGTGTTGTTCATGTGATCTCTTCCTCTCCGTGTTTTGGGTTTTTGGTGAAGGAGAGACACAAAAAGAGTAAGTTGGGCTAAGTGTATGATGCCCTAGTCGTAGTACAAACATGCCCTAGCTGCAGGTCATAAAGATTCTTATATACAAATCATGGAGACCTTATACGCTGTTGAGATACGTTGAATGTGATATGATGTTCATATATGCAGTTCATAATGGAAGTGATACGGTGTTTATACGCTGGACATATTACATTGTTCATAGTTCATGATGAGGATATATACGAAGACATTTAAATGTGGGCCATGACATACATACGCAGGCAAATGGAGAAACCCTACCCACTGTAAAAGAGATATGTATATATGCTGAAATAGATTGCTCACCAACGCAGCAAGATATATACAGGCCATGATACATACAGGCAATACAACACAACAAGAACGCAACATGATATATACACATTGTCAATGATATACACGCTATAATATATAACGCAGTTGTAGAGACACTTATACGCTAGTATAAGGGACACTTGGAGATATGTTCACACAGTTAAGGAAGCCATAGTCTAGGGTGAAAGTCGTAGTAGGAGCCATAATCAATATAAGCATGCCACAGTCATGAAAAACCGCAATTGCAATCAGGACAATCAAGCCTCAGTCAAATGCAGTCATGAAGACTCATGACCTTGAAGACTTGATGGGCAGTAATGTTGATGCATATAGCAGTCAATGGTATGACAACAACAATCTTCAGTGGAATTGTGAGCATATTCATTGATATGTCATGGCATGGCATGGAAGACACACTATGTATAATATGGCAGACAACATATATGGCATGGGCAGCAACATGATATATGAGTGGCATGATGTAGATTATGGGCAACATGATGTAAATCATGGGTTGCATGATGTATGGGCAGCACAATGATGTATGAGATCATGAGCAACATGATGATGCATGATGCAGCATGATGGTACTACACGGTAAGGTGAAGCAAATGGACGAGATGCAACACTATGATGGGTGAAGGAGTTACCTTAGAGAATCAGTTGAAGCAATATGTCTTCAGCTGATCTCTGCAGATATCAAAAGTCAAAGTGTTGAATTCTATTGTAAATGTACTATCTCTCTCTCTCTTTCTCTACTGAACTTTGAAGAACATAAAAGAAGAATTGATCAAGGGTTTCCCACATTGTGGGGTTTGTCCCTAGCTAGCGCCACATCTTGTGTCCTCTTGTCTTGGCTTGTCTTCTGTGATTTATATTTATGTTCTATCTACAGTTTACTTTAATGCTGATGTTATTGCTAATCTGGAAAAGATAATGAGCTAAATGTGAAAATTGAAATAAATTTCTCTAGCATAGAACATACCTAAACTTAACAGGTCCATAGCACATAGTGTTGCACCCAACAATCACTACAAGAATCTAAAGCCCATGGAGTTTCCACCTGATTTACGCTACAAGAATCTAAAGCCCATAGTTCCTCCACTTGAAATCTGATATGAATCCAAAGAACACCATGCCTCCACTTGATATCTTTCATGAGAATCCAAAGTCCACCTTGAGGGTCTCCTCCTATGAAAAGACTAAGAGAAGTCTTAGAGTACCCAATGTCTCCACCTACTAAGCAAGAGTCCGGAGTCCATTGTTTCTCTACCTTCTTAAAACCACAAATTTTCCTTTCTTCAAGTTCCCTCATCTTGCTTCCACACCTAATCTTATGTTGAGCTTCTTCTAGTGCTTCACATGTACTACTAATGCACAGTCCTTCTTGTTGCAATGTAGCCATCATGCTTGGGTCATCTCATGCATTCTTGAGTGTACCTACCCTTTTTCCCTCACCATGTGATATATCACTATAACTCTGCTTTTGCACATCTAATCTTTATTCATGCTTGAATCCCTTTTTTTTCCTTGTTTGTTTGTTTTGTTGCATGCTGACGAGGGCCAATACATCACATAAGATTGGCTTGTCCTTTCCTCAAGTGCCCATATGCCAATTTTAATTTTTGTACAACTTATTTTAAACGCAACAAGTTTATAGGTGGAGATTAACTACAACATTCAAATTTTGGCTATTTCCCCAAGCCATTCCCAAGCAGCTTCACCTCCACAAACTACAAGTCTGTGTTCACTCTCAATCCAATCATCATTTATAATTTACATCAATTTACATGATTAGTTCACATAATAATATTTACATGAGAGGTGACAAAAAGGGTTTTTACAACCAAGCTAGACTTAAAGTATGGATATCATTGGGTTCAAGTTAGAGAAGAAGATACTTGGAACACTGCCTTCAAAACTAGGCAAGGTTTGTATGAGTGGTTAATCATGTCATTTGACCTATGCAATGCACCAACTATTTTTATGAGGTTAACAAATGATATATTGTGCCCTTTTATAGATTCATTTGTTATCGTCTATATAGACGATACATTGGTATATAATTATACCTAGGAGGAGCACATATCACGTTTGACACAAGTGTTAGGGACATTAAAGAAACACAACTACTAGCAAAGTTCAAGAAGTGTGAGTTTTCATAATAGTCTTTAGTGTGTTTGGGGTATGTGATATGTGGAGGAGAGTTAAAGATAGATCCTGCCAACATAGAGGCTATCATGAAATGGTCAGTGCCTACCAATGTTTCTTAGCTTAGAAATTTTGTTGGGGCAATATAATACTTAACTAAATTCATAGCCTCATTTTCAATTGTAGTAGTACCACTCCACGCAATAACAACAAGCGATAAGAGTTTCTAGTGGGGAAAGGTCAATAGAGGGTCATTGAGGAGTTAAAGAAGAAGATCAGTCAAGCACCAGTTCTAGCATGACCAAACATGTTTTAGCCCTTTGAAGTGGAGACACATGTGAGTAACTATGTTATGGGAGCAGTCTTGATGCAGAGGTGAAGGTTTGTATGCTACCATTCTGAAGTATTTCATGGGGCAGTTCTTAACTACCCTACATATGGCAAGGAGTTTTATGCCTTAGTGCAAGTTGTGAAGAAGTGGAAGCACTATATGATGGGAAAGGAGGTAGTAGTCCACGCAAATCACCTTCCATTATAGTACTTGTAGGCAAATAGTAAGCTATAATAGACATGAATTGTAAGTGGATGGATTTTCTATGACAATTTCATTTAGTGATTAAGTACAAGAAGGGTAGCAAAAACAATTTGGTCGACATGCTTTCGATGCGAACCACATCAAATATCACAACTTTGGGAAATCTAATTCACATGGACCCATTCACCATGATGCATACAGAGAGTCATATTCAGAGGATGGAGACTTCAAGGAGGTGTTTCAATAGTTGCATAACAAGAGTCAGGTGTGCAATGGTGACACCACTATTGATTACCATCTCTAGGACTAGTTACTCTATAGGCTAGATAAGTTATCTTTTCCTAAAGGTGAATGATTGTAGTTGATTAGAGAGGCTCACACCTCCAAGGTGGGCTGGCACTTTGGTTTTTCGAAGACAGTGGCCAACTTACAGAGGTATGTATTAGCCCAAGATGAAAGAACATGTAGTTAGGTTCATAAGAGGATGCATTATATGTTGTACTAGTAAACCTAGTAATAAGAAACAGGGTCTATATCATCCCTTACATGTACCCACTTGTTCTTGGGAAAGAATTTCCATGAACTTCATAGGAAGTTTACCAACATCCATAAAGGGACATGACTATCTATTCGTGGTAGCTGACAAGTTTAGCAAGATGTGTGCTCTGATTTCCTATAAAAAGACCATCAATGAGCAAGAAGCAGTGAACATGTTCTTTGGACAGGTTTGGGTGCACTTTGGGATACTAGGGAGCTTCATTTCATATAGGGACATAAGATTTCTCAGTGCATTTTGGACTACATTGTGTGAGAAGATGGAAACAAAGTTAAAAAAGTTTATGTCATTCCATCCACAAACAGATGGGCAAACAAAAGTAGTCAACAAGACTTTGGTGCAGATTTTGAGGGGTTACAATCAGAAGCATATGAGGGGTTACACTCTTATAACAGAGAAATCCACACTTCTATTGATAAGTCCCCATTTGAAATTTATATCCCCTAGTAAATTCCATAAAGGTAACATGAATCATCCCACCATAGCAACACAAAGGAGAAAGAGACATAACAAAATTCTAAGATATCCAATCATCGAGCGTCCCCCGTCACACATCCAACACACGAGGACCATGTAGAACACCCAACCCTAGTGATGCCTTCACTACAAATATCATGGTAATTTGAGAGTTTGTTGGCTTCATTTGACACCCCTAAATATCTCTCAATAATTGGACTCAAACTCTCACTCACTTTATGCAATGACCTCCATTAATAACATTAGATGTCAATGGAACTAGCATTAGAATACACATATTTTGTGTGCTTGACACAATCACTCGATTAATCAAGGCTTTTTCCTTGATTTAGTGAGTTTAAGGATTTGATTATTTGAATCATTTTATTTTTGTTACGAAATACTCTTGCTTCAATATGATGATGACCTATTGTTTGCATATAATGCAGAGATGTTTAGAGCTTAAATATCATTCTATTTCAATGAAGGGTCCACTTTTATGAAACTAAAATTTAATTAATCTAGCTTATGTATTTGTTGCATGTCCTTATACTAATCATTGATTAATAATAAACGATAATAGTAAAGCGAAAGCACAATGTTAGGGGACACTTATACATTTGTGGTTGGGTTGCAATAATAATTCCCAAAATATGGAGGTATACATCTCCATGTAATTGGCATTTGAATGAGTCATAATTATTACTCTAATAAATTGAACACATGTAAGAGAGGAGGGCACACAACAATCACCTCTATATTAACTTAGTGATTTTGTTGAGAGGCACTCTCTAGCCCAGTATGGAAGAGATGTTGTAATGTTATGTTATGTTATGTTATGTTATGTGAGAAATTTAAACTCAATCAAATAAAAATAAATAGAAATTCTCTCTCTCTCCTAGATCCATCTTAACTTCGGATTTACCAAGTGCCGAGAGGGATAAAATCTCTCAAGGTGCAAAACTTTCCTCAAGTTTTGCACTAAAAGAAGAGGTCTGCACCTTCACAGATTTGGTCCCTCTTGGTGCTTGGTATATCTAAAGTTAAGATTGGTCTAGGTTGGTAACTAATTAATATGGATAACTAACAACTCTCAACTTTTTTATCAACCTTTAAATAGAATATATGCTTTTTTTCAAGGAAAACTTTGCAAGTCCATGGATGACAGCATAATTGGCAAAAATCATGTTGGAAAATCCTTCTGTATCTAGGTGATTGGAAGTTCAATTCCCCTAGACATGTCTCACCATCCGAACCAAAAAAGAAGAAGGAAAACTTCACAAGCTCTCCCCTCTCCCTTGGAATATTCAAATGGAGTGTGACTCAACTCCTAACCACAAAAGTAGTTGGTAATCTAACATGACTCAAGTGAACTATAACCAAATACCACAATGAATCCACCTTGAAAAAATTATTTAAGTTGATTGGGCTAACCTATTAGTCTCAAAAAAATGTTGTAAACATTCTCATCCCACCCTCCATGCCCAAGTAAGAGTGAGATTACTACTATCTTCCCAACCATAAAAATTGAATAATTGCCTTGGGTGTGGAAGGAATCCCAAAACTATATCCCCAATTATCCAACATTAATGATAATTTAACCTAGACACACACAAAGTTACTCCACCTATTTTATTGACATAACATTACCTCATATGCATAAATGTTAGATACAAGAATGAGATTGTTGGCACTTTTCCAACCCCATATACATGCACCTAGAAATAATGATCATGGACATGGAAGGGAATCCACATGCTCCATCTCATAACATCCAACCTCAATGATAATTGAACCTAGATGGGCATGGAGTTACTCCACCTGTTTTCCAATGGACCATTAGTTCATCTACTTTTCCAACATAGATTGATCTTAACCTTGACTCTATTAAATGGTGAGAGGGATGAAAAAGACACTCGCATAAACTTCTTGGTGTTGAAAAGGTTAGGGATAAGATGGATCTATGCTTGATTATTACCTTTTAATTATCATTTTTGGCTTTTTGATTATCATTTTTGGATGTGTGACATAAATTAACCCTTAACCATAATAATGATTAAAAAATAATAATAAAATTAATATAAGATTCCCACATGATATAGGGTGATACAAAATTAGATCCAAGGGGTAATCTCTACTAGGATTTTTTCGTGCACTTGCTCTTGGTTCTGAGAATGGCTACAATTGTGGGGGGATCAGACCCTTACTTTCTTCTCACTCCCTTCCACCATCTCCAACAACCATTGCTTTAAATGAGCATGTAAAAATTGGTATTAATCCTTTGAAAATTAGACTTGAGAAAATTGTTAAGAATTCGGATAGGATTTCGAAAGTGCAGGTGAATACTGGTAAGTCTCGAGCAATGGCTATAAGTCTAGTTGAAAGAGGTTTGGTTGGCCAATTTATGGGGGTTTGGCATTCTCTAAGATCTCTGAGGTTGTGGGTGGAAAGAAATTATAAACCCCTAGTTGAAGGCCATATTGAGTGTGTCTTATGTAGTAAAGGTTTCTTCACCTTTTCATTTGAACTTGAAGAAGATTGAGATCTTATATCCAAGAGTGACCCTTACTTCATGGGTGCTCAATGTCTTTACTTGGATCGTTGGGCCCTGGATTTTAATCCTTAGAATGATGTTCCCTCGACATTTATATTATGAGTAAAACTTCCTCACTTACCTCTTCAGTGTTGGGATGAGGATACTTTGAGAAACATTGATAATGCCTTGGGAAGATACATAGATATAATAGAACCAAGAGATTCAATGTGTGCATGTGCTCGTATCTGTGTAGAAGTAGACATTGAAAAAACCATTTCGGAAGTAATTCAACTCACATTAGATATTTGGTCTTTCATTCACCAGGTGGATTATGGTCAAATACCTTTGAGTGTAAACAATGTTATGAGTATGGGCACTTTTCTAGGAATTGCCTAAAAAATGAGGATGCCCTCATGTAGGAGGAGGATGGGGTTCAACGGAAATTATAGAAGAGAAGAACATGTGTTATATGGAATTTATACCTA